>MU868741.1:52452-81690 GCA_036418205.1 Ostertagia ostertagi | reverse complement strand
TCCCCTCGTTTTTGAAAATAACCATTCTGTGTGTGGTCCGCTGATCAAATGCTACATCGAATCCGTTGGAACTAACTCCTCAGTCGGTGTACAGGCGAAATCGCATCCGAATGTCGCTGCGATTTTTTCAATTATTGAGCAATGTATGGCGCATTCCGAAAGAGCAGTCATTGACGCCAAGCTTAATTTGTTACGCACTTGCACTTTTAGTGAACGTCACTGTATCGCCACTTATCGCATAGTTAGGATCAGTTCCAATTACGGCAAATTATACATTTCATAAGGTAATCGGATTGCATGCAAATTCTCAAATAGTTGACTGCAGCGCCCTTCAAGCTGCTGGTCCCGGCTGTGTTTAGGTCATGTCCAGACGATTGTGTTCTCAAGTACTTCGAGCATGGTAACGATGCATTCATTTACAGAAGGCATGCAGATGGTCAAAGAGGTGTTAAGTGTTTGTCACTGACGGGGCCCTTTTAAATGGCCAATTAACACTGAGCATCAATCGATTCCTATTCGACACATGTCCCTCACCTACATGTCTTCTTGTCGAACATGACGTACGAATATAACCTTGTACAGGGATTATCGCCCTATGCAACATGCGATAGCACGGTTGATTTAACACTGAAAAGTGCCGGTGAGATGGTTATCGAGGCGCAGAGTCTCGGATTTGTCACCTACATGACTTGGTCGAGCAGATCCTTCAACTGAACGCGTATGGAAATCTAATTTCCGCTCACATTTGATGAATTTTCACGCTCCATTTCCGATTTCATCGAAAATTAACAGCAAAATATACAAAAAATGAAGAAAATGGCAAGCCACTGTAGCTTCTTCAGTGACGCGCCAAGCACATGACCCCATTCGGAAAACTGCTCAAATGTTCACCAAGTAATGAAAGAGGCGGTGCCCGCAGCGAGAGAATTGAGTCGGTTTTTCCATTTTAATTGGTTTTATATTGCTATTAGGTTGCAAGAAAAGTTCTTGCTGTCTTTGGCAACTTAAGTATCAATGCATTTGCTCTGATAGAATTTATGGTAGAGTACTACATTCAGCACTAGAAACAGGGCATTTAGCTCTGCCCAAAAAATCCTGCCAGCTTTGGTATAAACTATTCGTTTGGTCTCACATTTACGAAAAATACTGCCCTACGAGAAATGTTTGAATTGTTCTATGGAAGGCGGAGAATTATGCGGAGTAACAACAGCAGAGGATATAAACAACTGGTTATATGGGGCTGAGAGATTTGATACCAAGTGGTCTTGGAACCAAAGGGTGGAAATAGGCCGCACTGAATCAATCGTCATGTTCTGTTGTCAACTCACACGGAGTAAGCTGAAAAGTCTGGAAAAGTCTATAATGGGGTGCCGCATAATTGAGGTTCCAAGGGCTGCGCTGTTGCTATTAAAAAAGCGAGTATTTCGTGTGATGAGACATATGATGTGAGAATGGATTTCTTTACAATCACCTTGGGGAAGACTGGCTGACAATTTTATCTAGGAACGGAGTCAGACAAATTCCTTGCACGAGATGAAATCTGCGAGAGAGGAGGTGCATGTGCTGCTGTTACGCGGTTATGTGGAAAGGCGCAGCTTCGAAGTCAGGCATGGCTGTTATAGTGAGCAAGATGTCAAAATATCCCGGAACTTCAAGGCAGCTCTCAGCAAAGTCCGCCATCGATGGGCCGGTACCTCTGCGATGTATCTTAGACGCTATTCCGACCCTGCAAATCGATCCTGCGATCCCATTTCGATCCCGAGTTGGGATAATGAAGTATAACACAAACGGCTTACTGAAACTTTTATCTATCACTTTTTCGAATGTCCAGATTAGCATATTCAAAGAAAGGGGTACAAAGAAAGGCTCAAAGCTACAAAATACAATGTGGTGGAACACGATGGACCGTTAGTCCTCGCATTTGGAACTCCGTAATACAGCAAAGGACCTGACAAGCCTCACTAGCATGGTATGTCAAGGAAGAGTAGGTTATAATTGTTCTCACTGCGAACAAAAACAATCCAAACAGCAAGTTTGAATCGGGATATGCACTTTTGAATTTCAGGGTCAGAAACGGAAAGAACTTCCCTTGCATTCCGTAATAACTTGACTGTGGTGTGTGGATGGGCAGGCGATGTGCAACGTACTGGACCTTACACAATACATGGGGGGGGGGGCTAATTGCGCTTTTTGAAGGTATACTCTTCGAACAATTATAATAAACTTCAAAGTATCTAGCGATGATCATTCATTTGGAGTGTGTGCCGTGCATACCACTTCTATTTAAAATCATTTGACCGTTGAATGGAATATGACCTGTACAAAGAATTGGGAGGGAAGTTATCTGATGTGGCTTTAGTTTAGTATTCAGTTTAGTCTGAGTTTCCTTACAACGAGCCTGGCGCTGACCATAGTAAGCCAGCCCGTGAAGTCAGCAGCCTTCTTTGACTCGGATTTGATTCCGTAGCGGCGTCGCCTGCCGCTATGCACTGACAGCGAGAGAAGTGCAAATTTTGAATTCGCAAAAAGCTTAATCCGAGTTCGAATCCGTGTCAACGCTGCCGACTTCACGGTATCGCTTTCTAATGGTCAGCGCCAGACCCGTTCGGAGGAGGCATAGTCTGAACTGAATTCTGAGCTGAATCTACATCAGTTTATTGCCTCCCCAATTATTTGTACAGGCGATACCCTTCAAAGGTCAATAAGATTTTGAACAGAATTTGTATGCACGGCACCTGCTCCGAATGAATGGTCATCGCCAGGTACTTTGAAATTTTTTATAACGTGGAATAGACTGACATTTTCAAGAAGCGCATGTGTCGCGCCCCCTACTACGTTAAATTCGCACCCAGCATTTTCTAATGAAGAACCCAAGCCTTTGCGTGGGTGAATAACAAGATCATCACTTTTTTGTAAATTTCATGATTCTCATAGTGTACGACGCTCCTCTGCTTTTTGTTTCTGAAATATCTTCCCCCGAAACCGCCTGAAAACTTTTTTACCCGAATAACTCATAAATCACGTTGACGACTGGAATTGATCCCATGCGCATCGCATAAATGGACGCCAAACTGTCCATCGTTGGCCCATATCTGTTTCTCGTGATGGGATAAAGCGCGGGGATCATCGGTGACGTAATGCATGAATGAATGTGCTCTACAAATGAGCGCACCGCTCGGCTTCGGATTATCGCCGCTTTGGTCACAAGAGAGATACCGTCTCAAGTAGTGCATTACAGTAATGATAATCCTCTGATCTGAGCAGGTGGTCCTTCATTGAGAATGCTGGAGGAACTGGCAGAGGACTGATTCTAATATGTATTTGACCGACTCCTATAAATATGAGGTTGTCCAATGAGCAGTGCCGCTTTTCGAACGCAGCATTTTCAGAAGAAATCCTAAGTATTTACGTGATTTCAGATATTTTCGAGAGCGATTCTGCTCCACAAATATGTATGCTTTTCTTTAACCACTTGCAAATTCGCTGAATGTTACGCCTACGAAACGGGGGGCCCAGTCGGTAAAAAATCAACAAGGCGACAATTAGCTCTAACCTCATTTTCCCTAGGAGCCCCTAGGAGTAATCGACCAGTGATGTTCCCTTTACATAGTTACGATGTCTTCTAAACATTTTGCTTCGAGATTTTCCAAATGTAGCGTCGTTCTCTTTCAATGTTGAAGCTAGGTTCTTTCCGCTAGAACTCGACGGTTAAGTGTTACCCCATCAAATCTAAACCGCCAAAAGGTTCCGAAACCGAATCCTTGGAGACTAGGTGAATGTCAAGAACAAGTTGTGACTAACCAAAGCTTCAAACCTATCCTTGATTGCTTTTACCGTATTCTGAGGAAACTATCTCTGGTCAAGATAAAACTGATAGTTTCTCTTGGTCATTTTCTCTTGGGTGGTCATTCTCGTGGAGAGCAGCAAGTTATCAGAAAGGCTTGAAATTTGTACCAATCTATAACGATAATTAAAACAAAACATAGAGCCCAATAGAGCAGAATCATGCATTTGAATGATGTATCAAACGATTTGACGTTGGGCTTCCAGATGAGGAATGCATTCAGACCACTGCCGGCTTACAAACGACCAAACCAAATTTTGAACGAAAAATGACAACGCTTTTTCAACAACCCAATAGCGGAATGTTCAGTAGAGGTTTTGTCTAAGTCAAAAGTATCGTTGATCGATTTCTGCTAGAGGTTATAGAGTTAGAGCTAATTGTCTCTTTTGCTAATTTTCACCAACTGGACCTCCCATTTTGCAGTCATAAAAATCAACGAGTTTGCAGAGAATGTGGAAGAAGTACTTACCGTTTTGTAAAGTAGGCATAATGCTTAGGGAAATTAATTGTTACAATGTAAGAACACAGGATTTTAGCTGAAAATTCTCCGTTTACGTAATAACAAGTGGCATTACTTGGTACTGGACGCATGATGAGTAAATCCTACCCATACAGACGACTCTTCTTCAATTTTATTAGCCTGCCATGCCCTTAGATTGCCTCAGATGATACATGGTTCTGTATGTAGGAGCGACATTGTCTACATCGACTGACCACCAAGTTTCTTTGTTGCCCATACTACATTTGACATACCACAACAATTTTATGTGGAAGCACAAGCGTGGCGCATCCCAGTAGGAATTAATCAACGAATACGTTTCATCGTCAATTTTTTAACTTCGCCAAAGTGAAGTAAAAAAGAGACACAGTAATTTGAGGTGCAAGCCGTTGAATTTTTGCGTAGATGCCAGGTTCGGTTACCGCGGATGCCATCAACACTTTCCACTAATCCTTTTTATTTTACTGAAAAGAATCTGTCGGTTAATGGTTAATAAAGTGAAGTTGCATTCTAGTTTATTGCTCAACTGATCTTCAAAACCAGTTGAGAATTTCTGGCGAGGAGAACAGGAGATCTTGGCAATCGATAGAGAATCGCCAAAGAAGACTTTGAACAGCATAAACTCAAGAACAGTCAACCAGAATCTAAAAAAATATGCTACTTTTGATAACGATTAGCTGGAACAGGTTAATGATAAGATGCCAAGGAAAAACTGAAGTTGCGGATAATGGCAAAAGATGTAGAATTCAGTAAATCTATTGTCTACCGTTTTAATCTCAATTTGAGTTACAATAATAGAGTAGTTCGATGATAATTATTAAGCGACCATTTACTCTTGGTCTCATAAAACTCGAAACTCCTGATACAGTCATAGATTTCGAAGTCACCTCCTTTATTTGGACTTTCTTCACCTGGGAATTCCGTTTTAAGGTCTCTGTGAGCTAAACCGCTGCCTGTTCCTTACCTCTGTGCAGATATCAACAAGACCTGTTAGGAAAATTGGTGATGTACCGCAACAATTAACTGTAATGTTTCTGCTATTGTAGTTCATACGGAAATAATCACCTTGACGACCTCGTTCGAAGGTGTCGACTTTCCCATTCACACCTTCTTCTCTTCGGGATCAGTTTTGAATTACCGTACACAGGTGTTTATGAGCAATTATCTGTGCCGTGCCCACTCTGCGCAGTCAATGTCGACTGACTCCGCAACTGTTTATTCGAGCAGCAGCGGCAAGAGCGAGACCTTTTTTCAGAATCAATAAAAGTTATATTAGCATTGCTTGCTTGCACTGATCGTAAACAAATTACTGCCTACACTCAAAGCGATGCCGATTTCCAGTTCGGTGGACAACGTCAGTCGGCCAGACGACGAGAAGGCCTTGCGTTGGACTACACCCTCCGCAGCTAGCTCACTGACTGCTGCCGAGCAATATGTGAAGATGAAGGGTGTCGGATATATTACGTTAGCCTCCAGCTGCTCATATTCGATGAGATTTGATTGCATTAACTGATTACTGAGGTATTGGAATTCTCAGCCCAGTAGTGCACCCCAGTTGCTCATAATTCTCCTTGGTTCTAACTGTTTTATCATCATGCCATTTCAAATGCTAAGATGGACTCTCAATCTCAGATACACTAATTTTGGGAGAACTAGCTCTATAGAGCTTTCATCTCCCCTTTACTATGTGTTTGTAAATAGGTGCTACCTGAATTGTAGGGTGCACCCTATCAACAAGTCAGTGTTTTTCATTTTACCATGTAAGTCCATCACACCAGCTAACTGACTCCGGTGCGATGGATGGCTTTCTTTTCATTCCATTCAGTGACATAGGCATAAGTCCACGTGAACCAACGATAAATACAAGTGAGCTAGCTATGGGCATGAATCTGCTAATGTCTAGTGAGACAGACATTCTATTCGGTGAAATAAGAAAAGGAAAGAAACTCATGACAACCGGCACTGTATTAAAACAAAAAAAATGCCCTAAAAAGAAAGTAACTACACAATAGACAGCAACCAGTTAAATTTAGAATTTTCCAGGAAACTTTTTTTGGCTAGAATCCTGAATGGCTTCAGAGAGGAGGGCAATTGCCTTTACGAATTAACCCACATAGCAAAATGATTAGAGGAACTTCAGGTGAAGCCAACGAGATCTCGTTTGGTGGCACCTTCTCTAGTTCTCGACTTTCTCGGCTCCGGCGTGAACCAATCGCAAAGTTGACCATAGTACCATACCTTGCCAAGCGGCTCCACTTGGACCTCTCGCAACATATGGAGGCAACAAAATCAAGGAATTTACCCATGTTCTCTGTCATCGTACCTCCACGAATGGTCAGTGAACTCCAGTATAAAGGATAAAGGATAAAGCATTTGCCGTTGATCAATCCCTTTTTGGGATGCGGCACGCATTCTACTTCCATTTGTACATTCGTAGTGGCGTTTGAATGCGATGTGGCCTATACAATGACTTGCGGGGGCCAGCCGATGTACAAGTCAGTGTTTTTATCCTCCCAGACAAAGGATAAAAGTCTCTGAAGTAAGTCTGAAGTCCAATAACCAGTATGTCTGACCAATTGACCGACCCAGAAGGATGGAAGGCCTTGGTTGGCCCCGGCGACTCACGACCCAGGATTTGATCCCCGGACCGCTCGCGTGGTAAGCATGCCACTTGTCACTACACCACTTCCGCCCGAACTCTTATAAGACCACCGAAATAAAAGAAATTGGTGGTAACTCTACATGATTATGCTATGTCTTTTTGGACCTAGCTCTGGTGGTCTGGCAAAGTCTCGATTGATCGCTCTTTATCATCTGATCAATTCTTAAATGACATGTATTTCAACATTTCCATGCCTTTCCCGTTTGCACCGTCTTAGGAACGATTAAAAATCCATTTTCATTCTCTGTTCATTTTTCACACTTTTGTAATAATCTAGCTCCAAGGTTGACTCTTTGAGTGGTATGGAAAGCTCCTCTGTTCGAAAAATTTTGCGCCCCTGCCCGCGCCGAAGTTTATTAACCCCTTTCACGACAAAACGTGGCTAGCCGAGCCACAAACTCATACACTTTTTCAAGGCAGAACAGCTGCTTTCATGAATAGACATACTGGTGTCACTTTTGCGTTTATGTTATTATAATGTTATTCTTCGAGCGCGACCTTTTTTGGTGTAGATGATTCCGCCACAAATCCATCACAAGAGGTTACCGTAACCATTTTTGGCTACGGTATCATATGACTCGAAGGTGAAGTGCCCTTGGATTCACTATGTCAAAGGTTGATTGATTACTGGCGGCTTAAAATAGAGTACTTAACCTAAATCGCTGCCGATTGCTCACCGGCGCCTGCCCGCCGTTCGGAGGAGGAATAACTACGCCCCGTTTCTCCTTCGAGTTCGATTCAATGGGTGTAAAACCGAAAGTGTCACGCTCAAGTACAGTCCAGCTTTCCACCCATGGTCTCGATTCCCTGCAGCCGTAACTAATTGACGCCATTTTGGTCGGGCAGGTGTTTCCTGTCTGCCTCTTGACCTCCATACGATCTGTGGCGCTTCCGTTATTTCCTCCATGCCAACATTTGTGGTCAATCTGCTCAACAATCGGTTACCCAATGTGACTTTTCTGCTCAAATCGCTCGAAGTAACACTTTTTCCATTGTGTTTGTTTACAAGCTAGCCAGCATCTTGATCGAGGGCAGCGTTCATCAAGGCTCGTATTGACATCCTGCGCACACAACGATACTGGATAGAAATAACGTGAAACGGGCCCTACGATTTTTTCAAGCCACTTTCAATTTCCTATTAGCACTTTTTGTGAACAAGTCGTAATACACATATATCTCCGTTGGTGTATGTGTGTGTGATGCCACAAAGAAAATCATTTACGTGACGGGACGGCCTTGAGAATTCGGCGCTGAGCAATGAACAGATGTGTGCAGCGAGTAGTGCCGCCAGTAAAAACACTTCTAGTGCAGACGTTTTCTCACTCATTATTTACCTCCACCAAAAGCTGCTCACTTGGGAGTCTCAAGAAGGATTTCGTGCCCTTCGTATAGTTGAGTTCGAGTAGTACGGCGGAACGGTCGCACACCGACCAAAATCGTATCAGCAAAGTTGGTATGGGATCTGCTGAGTCTGTTCAAAGCGAACATCAAGGACAATGAATATTTGAAATCGGAAAGAAATTCAACGATCAAGACCTACAATACGCCGAAGAGAATTTTTTGGCTCGCAGAGCTTTTTTGAATCCCAATTTTTAGTCACATACGCTGGAAGGCGTTAGATGGTAACAAGATCAACCAGTGCACCGAGCGAGATGGCACGATTTCATTCCGCTCCCGCCATCCTCCTGTGAGGCGACCTCCGCAGCTCCTCTATGCAGAACACCCATTGGGGCCGTGGTAATCCTTCCCAGCCCTGTAACCTGTCTCCCATATCCAAACCTTCAAAAAACTTCAGTCGAGAAACGATGAAAAAACCACATTTATAACGCATTGCTTTCTCTTCTTTGCTTAACACACACGTTTTCTTGGTATCTTATGGACTTTTATCTCAGTTATCTTACCTAATGGTAAGCTATCAAAGTAAGTGAATCGCTTGTGAAGTTCGTGATTGCAATTGTGCCATACCTTCTTCTGTGATTGACCAATAAATAAACAAATAAATAAATAAAATATGAAAATGACAAAAATCCCAAAACTTGGAAGCTCCTGGAACTTTTTTGCAATTTCCTACTTTGAAAAAACCTTCTCTCCCCTTCCTATTCGGAAATACGCTTCCCTTTGTCTAATGATTCCCTTCTAGAAACCACACTTGCGATGCCCTCCCCCCTCCCCACCTGGAGAGACCCTAATTTTTTGGCTTCACTGTACGTTGCGTTTTGGTTCACTGATTTCCCGATTTCCCGAACTCAAAAACATGGAGGCAGATTTTTGATGCCGCTTCGCAAGAGTGGAGAGGATCTCGCTTGGCTTGGCTCTTGCGCATTGCTTATGAAATCGACTCCGCTGCACTGCACCTTGTCAATATCAAGCCACTTGAAGAAAAATAATAAAAAACCAATTTTTAAGGTGGAAGGGGCGAGCAACATAACAATGCTTTCTGCTGTTTCCAGCAAGTACTATCTCCAGCCTGATTTATGCCCCCATTTTCCAAAAGAACTGTTGAGAGGAGAAGAGAACACATGCATGCAGATCCAAAAGTTTGGAGTTTCCCTTGATTCTGATATAGAGGTTTCTAAAGTTAGTCAGTTTTCAATTATAACTTTGATATTGTGTGTTTTTTTAAACTTTCCACGCCTCTCGAAAGCTACACTGCCACTTTATTGGGAAGGAACCCCTTCCAAAATTACAAACACGACCCTTTACTGAAACCTTTTTAACGGAGGGTTGATTGCAGCAATGACTGAAAACACATTCGCGCTTGTTGACTACTGTTTTCAGGACCTCATTGTTGCTGTTATCCATCTGCTAGATGTACATTGTCACCTATTTTTTTTCATATACTTTGTTTTTTGAGTAACGAGAAGACGGTAAGACCTTTGGCGCATTCCAAGCTCCTTTAGAGTGCGCTACACATTTTACGTTATCAGAATCTAGTTACGTTTAGATGCCGCGTTCGACCTATACCACGACTTGGAGGTGCTTCCGCACACATAGAAGTATTACGATTTACGACTTACATTGACCCGAGTTGCTCCTACACCGGCCTCGATTTTTCGAATTTTAGTCTTCCGCTTTTGTTCCTGTTTGGAAGCTCGCAACATGTGGCATTCGCGACTCCATTCCACAACTTCAAACCGAGTAGAAGTTTTTGCCTAGACCGGAATAAACACAGGGGAAAGTTGGTTGGACAACTGACTGACTCTCGTCCGTCCGAGTTTTCCGCATGATCAGGCACTGAAAAGTGGTTTATTTTTGATTAACCGCGCGGCTGACTCTGACGGCTGCCGACGGCTGGCAGCGGCCGCCGTCATGACTGGCGCTTATCGTTTTTGGACTCATTACTTTTTCAGAACTGGACAACTTAAGCCTCGTGGCCGCCTGGTCGCCGCCCCAACATTGCACTCCCGCTTCAGTC
This sequence comes from Ostertagia ostertagi, assembly GCA_036418205.1. Lineage (NCBI taxonomy): Eukaryota > Metazoa > Nematoda > Chromadorea > Rhabditida > Trichostrongylidae > Ostertagia > Ostertagia ostertagi. The sequence continues at coordinate 71,270 of MU868741.1, read as the reverse complement.
CAGCGCCGTTAGTTCGCTATTGTTTCTCGACAATCGACCAGCCCTGACTCACTGAACTGCAATTAACTTCCGTTGTACTTTCAATAGCTGCCGCTTATGGCGTGATATTTGACCCTGCATTTTGGCAAGGTTCTCTCGGCAGCTAAGCAATTTTGTTTGCCCTCAAGGTGCTGTGGCTAAGGGAAGGGCTCAGAGATTGAAGTAGAATGGAGTCTAAAGGGGAGGAGAAACCAGTTCTCTCCTTCCCAACCAGTGACAGCAGCAGTCCCTTGAATTCCTCGATCAGCTTGCTTCTGCATAATATACCTTTTGAAACTTTACCTTTTAACACTTACGCAAATTGTCTTCAAACACTTCCCCATGCTTGTAAACCGGAACCTCCCAACGTTACCGATCTCGCGCTGCTCTTATCCGTTGTTTTCCATGTGAGTGCACCATCAGGTTGCTCCACCTCCTCTTAGCCATGTTATGTCATACTCCTAGACCTGCAGAGGATTCCCCCTGGGAAAGAAAGCTTAGAAAGAACTGTTTGCTGTCTCCGAACACTTAACTTCCCTACGAGGCAGTCATATTCGTTTGCTTATTAAGATTAAGACCGCATTGTATTGAATATGTATCCGATGCTAGTTTTACTACAAGAAATGACGCCCTAGACCGAAAACCCGTGAAATTTCAGTCTTTGTTTCGAATCTATTGAATCACATGTAATGAAGTTGAAAGTATTCAACTGCCCTGCTCAAATAGCCCTTTTAATTTTAGTCGGATCCTGTTTTTGAATTTCCAAACCCCATCTTAGAAGGATAACAGAAAAGGGTGCAACATTGATAAGAAGTTTTTTATGATCTTACTGGTCTTACTTGGGTCTGAAAAGTGGGTTGCAGTAGTTTAATGATTCAAGGGACCTTCGCTATAAGGAGAACCTTCCCTCTAAGATAATTGATCCTATCTCAGCGGGAAGCTGTTCTCTCAAAAGAACTAAATCCAGTGCACTCCTCTGGACCCTAAGGAGCTGGTGCGCAACATTTTCCTCAGGAAGTGGATATCGTGATTATATGTCAATTCTGGAGGAAGGACAGTGTGAGCTTCCTTGGAACGAACAATTTCCAAGATGTAACCTCGCAGTTTATTTTCTACACCAATAGAGCTGTTTTCCGGCGCAGTTTTTATTTTCTTGTTTTCCTGTGCTCAGACTTTGCTTTACCTGTCCTATCCATAAAATTCCGTACCGTAAGCGGAGAACGAGGCATGGAACTTATCAGTGAAATGTGTGATCTCCTTGATTTTTCACTGGCCCTAGTGAGTAACGACTAGCTATCTTACGTGTAGACAAGACACGAGCTATCCATTCCATTTAATGAAGGCCTGCTTGAGGCTTAATCATGAAGTTCCTCATATGATTGCATGGGGCCACATTCGTTCTACACTTTTATACATATATTTGTATTTGGGAGCGTCTCAAACAAACGGAGGGAGAGACAGGTTTCAATCAATTTGAAAGTCTCTATTGACGTTATGATCAAGATTTTCACGGCGAATAAGTGTGATAAGATTACAGGAAACGGAAGTCATAAGTGTGCAAGCCAATGTTATGCCTGGCAGCTTTGGTGGTTGAGATCGGATTGAAGAGGCAGTGCGCAGTCGAAATTTGATAAGAGGCAAACAAGACTGTGCTCTTGATATTATCTGGATCGGCTCATTGGCAGAGACCCAGTTGTTAGCCGTTAGGGCGCTTCGAGGCGTCGGGGATATTCTTGTAATTTGAATAACCTGTTTGTTGGTTTTTGGAAAATTGCTCCAGGGCTGGAATGTAACAACTGGTTGTCTTTAAAATCTTTTCATTAAACTTTATCAATGCTTTGTCTATTGTTGATTAAATTTTCACATGTCTTGTTTGATATTCACTCAATTACGCGTCCCATTCAGGCGCTACATTTTATCGTATGAGTTTCATCATGGCACTCTTGGAAAAATGCGAAAGTACTAAAAGTTTATTGAGCAAAGATCGCGGTTGCTAGGGGGGGGGGTGAGTTGTTCGATCAATGACGAACTTATCAGCTTTTTACAGAAGCCGCCGTGGATCTATTTGATTTGTGAATTTTTCAGATTTCTCGACTCACGTCTTCGCTTCTTTGCTGCCCTTTGTTCACCTTGTGTGCGTGTATTATCCCTGTCTTACAGTTCTCTTTTCGCCTTCGCTTACCTTTACGGAGATTTCAGGGATGGCTAAGATTGCAGACCAAATCTAGAAGTTCTGCCAAATCTTCCTCGATAAAGGACTAGCCTGGACTGTGGGCCGAGCGTATGACAATAAGTCACACTTACAGATCTGTAGGGTCCGTTGATGTTGTTCGTGTGAGAAGCTGCCAGAACAAAGTAATGGTTTGTAGTCGAAGTTTTTGAGGGTTTGTCGGTGGGTAAGAAGCGAATGTAGGATGTTATTGGAGCGCGTTTCACTCTGGGCGGTATAAAAGTTTCAACGAAAGTAGAAAAATCGGGGCGTAAATGTGAGATTGGAGCTGTTGTTGTTAGAATTCAAAATGTTGTGCTCTCTAGCTGCACTCCCCTTTCCTTCGCGGCGATCATAGTTGTTTGAGGTTAGGAGTTAGGGGCCGCTGTGCCAAGAATTGGTATAGATTTAGTTTTCCATTGACACCGTCAACCATCGAATCGGACGGGGAAGTGGTAAGGTAGAAGAACGCTTCTGGAGTTAGCCTCGAGTCGAAATGACCCCAAATCAATAATTTTTGGCGCTCGTTATATATCAATTCGTTTGGTTATTGTTGTATAATCATCGTAACGCGTCAATCGGGGTTTGTATTATATGTTGCCCAAGCTCAATCTACCTAAACTTGTTGTCATCGCCTTCATCTCGCTTATCGAAATGCAGCTGCAGTCAATGCGATAGCAATCAGCATCGCCTCGCTGTCATTCTCGTCGTTCAGCAATTTCCATTAGTTCCTTGATCCGACCACTCTCAGACTCGTAACAGTGATTAGGAACTCCCCTATAGAAACGATTCCCATCGAAAGGTCGTTTCATTCGGCTGGAAGTGGCGCGGCTCCACCACCAGTGGCGCGTGTAATCCTCCTATTAGAAGAAGATGCATCGCGAGATTACGTCGAGTACCAGGCCTTGCCCCAGCCTTTCACTCTTACTAATTTCACCTAAACCCCATGACGACCGGATTTATCGAAGAAATCTCGCTATGGTGACCTTGGAATAAACTGGAGGTCTTCAAAAAGAGAACTTGTCATTTGATACCGTAACTCCATAGAAGAAAGCTTCTCGAAGGGTTAGTGTAATCCCTTTGGAAATAATCTGGTGTTCTCTAATTGAAGCGAGTTCCCATTCCGTTCCTGGAGTGAATCTCACCATTTTCCTGCCTGTGCGCCCGCCCATACAGCTCACAATTTAATAAAGTTTTTCATGCCGTAAAGAACCTTTAGAAGGCTCTCATAGTGGTGCAGCGCTTAATGTGTAGTCTTTCCTAATTCCTGGAATTCGCCAGAGAGAGGAAGCCCGCTGGGACTCTCTTACCCTCTATTCCCGTGGTTTTTGCTATGCATGTGGTCCGGAGCGACTCGCTACGACACATTCCGGAGCTTTCCAAGGCAGGCAAAGGGTTTCCCTCAATATGCACGTCAGGCTATTGAAATTTTCCTCGTATTCCTTATCGTGACTCCTCAGCTCGAACCGGACACGATATATCCCACTTGCACAACCGCAATCCCCACAAACCTCCCACCACACAAACTCCGCCCACCGCCCAAATTACGCTTTTTTCAGATGGTTAGTGTGACCACAAGGTCGCAATAGCAGCTCGCCGTGGTTGAACGGAAGAAGCGCGGTCGAAAATCTTGAAACGCCGTCCGAATTCGATTTTGGACGCTTATTGCTGGCGACCCTCGAAATATTTTGCCTACTCTTATGGCCAAAATGAAGTTAGTCGCCGCTGTTTTCCGGCTTCAAGCACGTCGCATCACATCGTCGTACCTCCGCTACTATCCTCCTCTTACCTTCCCGAACTCGTCCCCACTGATCAAATAGAAAGCTGGCTACCGGTTGTAGTACTAATGAAACTTCCGATGCAATCGGAAAGCACATATGTTTCGCCGTTGGTTTTTGAACCGCTATCTTCAACGAGGACTTGATGCTGTGGGAATGAGGATCCCAGCCACTCCACAACCACAACTGTTGGCTCGTTCGGTCTACTGACTGTGCACTAACCGTGGCCAAAACGCCGCCAATCTACGTGCCGTCATGGTCATTCTGTTAATCGCTGATGTTGAACATAATCGCGTTATGTGAACCAACGTATTCACTCCACCTCATTACGGAGTGCCTCCGACCGACCGCAATTACCATTGCCTTTGTTCGACCCGAATTTCAGGCCGCGACGAAATCCCCTTCAGGTTCGACGGCCGTAGTTACAGCTCGCAACACAGATCGGGCCGAATCGCTCAGTGCAGGAGTTCTCTTTTAGTTATCTTCAAATTTACTCCTTACGTTCATCATAAATGTTCAAAGGTTTGGAATTTATGAGGAGTTTCTCTCAAGTCACCGCTTAGCTTAATGAGTTCCTACCATTTAATTCTTACTCTGTAATACCTTGCCTTTGCTCCTGCAAACAAATACACTGCGTGCAAAACTTAAGGACGAGAGATGAAGTAGCCAAACCAGTATATGTCACGGAAAATTTAGGTTCGTCCTTAAGTTTTGCACACCACTGTAGTTCACTCTGGACATTTTTGCTTTATGAGTGATGATTTCGGAAGAAATGCCCCTCACTTCCATTTATTTCCCCGTCCTTCGGCTCCATGACTTCTTGTTCTGTCATTGTGTACAGCTTCGATCGTCTTTCATTCCAGAAAAAAAGAACCACTATGCCCATGGCGCACATCATCAAACTTTCGTCACACAGGATGCCGCTGTTGATGAAAGTTTTATGGCGAAATATTCCTTAGATGTCCCCCCATAAGCAGAAGCAGGCCCTCCTTCACTGGCCTTACCGTCTTCAGAATATGACGTCATCTACCGTCGAGCTCAGGAGGACTATCGCAGTCGCTTCAACCTGAAGCTGCTGCGTAATGTACCTAATGTTACCTGACGGATAGATTCTTAGGGACAGTAACTCTCCAAATCTTCATTCGACCAGCAGTCCAAATAGCGTCGTAATGGTCCACGATCTTTCTCAGACCTCATTGGGCTCGACCTGGAGCACCGTGTTAAGGCGGGAGAATTTTCGGTGCCATCGGCACAGTCTGTATTCTTCTGATTTGAGTATAGCAAAGTGCAATTACTCCGTTTAAATATGAAGTGGAGTGGCTTGCTGGACCCTCACACCTGCTGGGCCGGCCGATGACAGAAAGCCTATTGCTCCACGTCGCCCTTTGCCGAACTACGAAATTTCACAATTATCGCAGACCTGATAAATATCGGGTAACTGAAAAAAGGAGCTGGAAAGTCTTACACCCACTTTGGATTTTAGCAGTGATTCAACCTTGTTTATTATAAATTTGAAAACCCGCAAATCTTATTTTTTGGTTGCAAACTCTGCTACTTTATCTTGGGCAAGGCATTGCAGGTGTTTGTCTTAAGTTATACGATTTAAAGGGTTCCATTTCGACCGCTAAGCTGATGTAGTGCCAGTAGGCGCAACTTGCCACATGCGGTATAGTGTCAATTCTCAGACCGAATTCGAGCCTACTGAAGATTCCACCTTCTCGACTTGCAAGTTCGGCTGCTGGCGTTCGCATATTATTGTGTGGACCGCTTGCATTCAAGCACCATTTTTATTCTAGACAGAGGGGAAACGTGTGGCGCATCCCAAAGGAGGGATCCATCTAGCCGAGAGCTTTATTTTTATCAGTAGAAGTGGAAAATCGGCGACAAAAGTTTAAATAACCAGGAGAATCCTTCAAGACGTTGTGGTTGCTGTTAACTCACTGCACTTTTTTGGGCGCTATCGCAAGATACGGGGGCATCCTCTAGCACTAAACCCAGAAAGAGGCAGAAACACCGTTGTTGAAGTTTGTTCTTTCCAATCTTTGCGTCTTCTTCTCTACCTAAGGCTTAGTCCCATTTTGACAGAAAGGAGATGTTTTACGCGATTTGAAATGCATTGCCACCACAATGCCCCCGTATCTTGCGATAGCGCCCTTATTTGATTTCATTAATTGCCTTTATATTCGTTGTTTGTTGTTTACTTTTGCTATCTAGAAAACTATTATCTTTTCACCTGAGCTCTGAATCAATATCTATTAATAGCGCAACTATTGCCAAGTAAGCAGCGCTGCTGCTAGCGCTGGTCAAGCTGACATATGTACTTGTGATTGAAGTGGTTCCTCTCTCGAACGAACCACTACTGATGCTTCCTCTCAAGGGGTTGCGTCCTGCTATTAGCGGACATTAAACTCGCTCCATTCCGCATTGTGATCCACTTTGCTAATTTCCTTGCAGCCGTCCCATCACTCTCAGCTACTCGTTAGCGCAAGGGCGCCCCGAAGGTCCTATTCCGAAGAGTTTTGCCATGTCCACTATAGAGGGTCAGTAAACAAATTTGATCCCTTTGATAGCTATCTCCAGATTACTGCCCAGTTATCCATGACCACAAAATGATGGATTGACCGTCTGTCGGCTGCCATTCGCTTGTCGCCTTCATAATGATGAACTCCATTAACGGGCTTAAAATAAAGCTGAAAAGACGAAGAACTGCCCACTACAACTCAACTGTTGAAATTCCCAATGAAGGACTACTTTGTAGGTAACAGCAGGTCAACATGTGAAGATATAATGTTTCACTTTCAATCAGAATTCTGCTCAATAGGGAATATTATTCGGCCTTTATCAAACTAGGAAGAATGGGAGCTTTTTTTTCTAAGCCAGGTCCAAGGAAGAGGATAGAAGGAATTCAGGCGCTTGTTTAACGCTCTGTTTGGCCTTTGCTTTGCATAGTGTCAAATGGGAAAGCAAGCAAATTCCTTTTACTTGTCAATAATGGTTCCCAAATTTCCCTTTAACCCATTGCGGACCGCGTGCTGCACCATGTGCAGCACGCCACCTTGCGGAGAAGGATAGTAATCTTCGATTTTTTCAGCATTTTGCTAAGTTACAAAATCAGCAGTTTGCTTTTTCACACACAGGATATATCAAGTACTTGCGTACTGGTTAAATTTTCGATAGATTATTGGCCACGGATAAAAGAGATGACAAAAACCTACGGAGGTGCAATTATAACGGCGGTCCGCAATGGGTAAGCGATGTCTTACACATTAGCTGTGGTAGCTTATCTGAAATCTAACAAGACGGTATGATATGAGAAAAAAATCAATGAAAAGGAGGCAAAAGTGACCGCCAAAATTAGGCGCGGTTAAGAGTTAGGTATATTATTAGGTTTCCATAGTCGTTAGTTTTAGTTCGGATCTCATGCCACAAGCTCCTTCAGCAAATTCTAATTATGTCCGCTTAGGTTTCAGAGAGGGACACAACTTGTAGTAACTTCTGACCGAATCATGCACACCCTAGTCACCTTCTTCGAGTTCGAAGTCAGAAAGAAAGAAGAGCCATGAAAAGCGCTCTGACTCAAGCAGCTCTACTGACAATGACACAAACCGATTGAAGCCGGAAGCGACACCCGCATTGCGATACATCTCCTTGTCATTGCCAAGCCATGGGGTACCAGAATGGACGGTTCTTCTTTACTCAGGGGACTACAGCCGGTAGAAGAACCCCTTTCTTTCCGTCCCCTCTCCGTCATGCCAAGGCCCTCGATGTCGGATATGGCGAGAGCCTGCGCTTCTCGTGGGAGCTAATCCACACTGGGTAACCTGCTATGTGAGTCGCTACACCCTGCTGTTTCAGATGCACACAGTTCATAGAGGTTCTCGCTCCTTCGTGAAAGGGTAGAAGTTTTGCTAAAGATTCCCCCATGAATTGACCACCGATGACAGGAGTGCGACACGCACTCCGTCCATAATTTGGTTCCTACTCCACCCGTACGCCCTGGTTGAACAAAGCCACTACTGCAGTTGAGAAGCTCAGGTTTCATGATAACCACACCTAGAATCCTCAGGGACTGGATCGAACAGAAGAGGGTGAAAAGTGAAGAAATTCACCACAAGGTCGTGCTCCACCTCTTTTGGTGCGTTCTCGAGTAAACCACTAGAGACATCTCTCTCATTCAATGTAGCTATGCATTCAGTCAAGTGTAAGGAGATCAACGGCAGAGACTCACGGCGAAACTCCAACAACTGTCCTTAAAATGCGGATGAGTGTGTACGCTCCACGACACCCGAGACCAACACGTTTTGAAAATGGAGCGCTTCTAAATATCGAAGCTCCGCTGAAGAGTCCTACCGCATCCATCGTGCAGCGGTAGTCAGCCTCTTCCGGAAGACAATTACCACTTTTGCTCAGTCACCTTCTTGCGGACAAAAAACGCGATACACACAAGCACCTCAAATTGAGACCCGCTGCCTTTTTCAGCTCATAACTGCCAGCTTTATCAGACTTATGGAGCCAAGCATCGGATGGATCGTCGAAACAGGTGTCGCCTGGTAGTTACGGGGTGAATATAAGGGTGATAGGTAGTGCATGTGCTTGAAAGAGAATAGGCTCAAAAAAAGTTCAAAATACGAAAGAACTTTTGGGACAACCTAATATTAGTATTCCATGGTCTGCTTGCAACGCTTGCCTTTCCTTATTTCCCGTGAGTTATCTGCCACTAAATTCACTGTCATGGAATCTTGAGATCCGATTCGACGCCCCTGTTTCACCCTCTCTTTGTCACTTCATCTTGTTGCTTCCGTTTTATCCTTTCCCCCTCCTATCCTAGCTTGTTATCGAAATCCTAAGCATTTTCGGGTCGGTTCAAACGATTGTAGGCTCGGGCGATATTTATTGTTGTCGAGGCGGCCGGACAGATGTGAGCGGGCAACGGTCTTAGCGTCCTTGCGTCCGTGCGCGTGCCATGTCGACGACTCTCATCCGAAATGCAAAATTCTCCTTGGCTGACGTCTCTTAGGCAACTGAGTCTTTTCATCCAAGATGAACTGCCTTTACGGCGGTCTGCCTGTTGTATCTGTAATGAAGAAGGCGACGAATCACCCAACACACCGGCGCCAGTCTTCCATCACCTCGGAGGGCAAACAGGGCCCAGTTCTTCGATGTGATTGTTCTACATTCCACAGGTATTCATCGCAATACGATGTGGTCGAGTACGATTGTATTCCTCAGGAATCGGCTCCCACTTTATTCTGCAAAGCCATTTGCACCAGCAGCGTTTCGTGCTGCCTTTTTGCACTTTGAATCTAATTAGGAGCTTTGGTATGCTGAAGAGGCTAGTCATGGTTCGCACCATTCCTAGACCCTCTTTCGGCGTTATACTCTCAGGGTGATCAGTGGTTTCGTAATCAGCAATGCAGCTCTTTCGCCTCGCCTGCATCTTCACATTATCAAGCTTATCATCTCATTATCACTATACTCTTCGCATTAGTCAGATGTAGAGACTAGGGATAACAACGCAGAAGTATGGCCTATTTGCTGCTTCGTACATTTCCTAAAAAGAGATGGAATAGTGCTGTATCAATGGAGCCGTTCACCACTTCGTTGGAAGTGAATCCTGGCATGGATCCCAGCAAGGCAACCTGGCTTCAAGCAGCGTTGATCCCTGTGGTGTAAAAATCCAGGACAGGAGCAACCATCAATGACGCTTCAGCTTGTGTCCTACAGCCAAGAACCATTTCGAAAAATTACGATTTGAATGTAAGTTGAATGCATGGCACATCCTCAAGTAGAGTGAGTCATCCTTCGAATGTTTCCTTTGGTATGGTTCCAGTTATTCGGCGCAGGACTAGGATAGAGTGGATCAGTCTCCATACGAATTATTCATTTCGGCCATCCGTGACCAGTGGTCATCTAGTCGCCTTCTGCGCAATTAATATTGTTTTTTACGCTCTCGCATTCACCTCAATTCATTCAAGCTATAGTTCTTTTGAGGTGTCCGAATAGGTCCATCAACCGTAGGACGCTTCGGCTGTGAGCCGAAGAGCTGAAAAGAGGGCCGTTCGCCTACCTTGATTGGCTTCTGTTTTTATAGGTAATGACCCTAGAAGCCGGCCTAGATATGACCAGGTTAGAAGAAGCATTTTGTGAGACTCCAATGTTGACTTCTGCAAAAAGAAAACTATTGATCAACTGGCAAGCACCAGTGGCTTCACTGCCAACGACTTTTCGATTGTTCATTAAACTTCCGATTTCGCCCGTTCCGATTTCCGACTTTCTGAAACCTATCAAACTTTCATTTCTGAACAAACCTTTCTTCGGCGTTTTAGAATCGATTCTCAGCCGTCACAATTTTGAACATTGTCCCCTCGAAACGATATATGGGACAACGGATAATCTGATTTGCGAAGGTCAACCTATTAGGGTGAGCCATGCAGGTCCATTTCAATCCAGAATTCGAATAGAGTGAACTACAAGATCTTGTTCTTGCTTTTTCACATTCGTAATCAAGTCTGAAATGAACACACTGAAATCAGTACAAGAAATATAGGGACAACTTTAGGAGTGTCATTTATTAGGCTCGCTTCACGCTCTCATCTCTATACGATCATCTCTCCTACAGTCTGCCCTGCGACTGATCCCACTTGGGGTCATCCCCGGTTGTATATTCATCTTTGTGCGTAAGCTGGCACCTCGCACAGACTAATCAACCACGGCACATTATCCAACGGGCAGCAGGTGGAGTCATCTGACACTCTGATGCGCCATTCAATTATTACAGTATCTTAATGGGAACGGTGCAGAAGTGTTCCAAATGGGACCACGGCGGGTTTTAGGCTTACCGTTCCTCCTCATCGGCTGCTCGCAGACGGAGATAGCTCCTTGGGTATTATTAGCATTCGAATGGCCTGCGGGATTACGCTATTTGTTTAGAGGGGCGCCAGGTGAAACGGGGCGACGGTCGTTTGCCTCTTACCCGTCAAGCCAAAACCAGTCAGCGTCAGCCATTCGGCCGCCAATCGCGTCGTCGCCGCCAGACTATCAAGGTCATTCGGTTCACTCCGGCACTGTTACGCATCACTGGGGTTTTCACTTAAGAATGGCTCCATGTGACAATCTACGGCAAAGAACGACATCAAATACTTTCTAGGCTTACCTCGCTTTTAATGCTGTTTCAATCCTTAAGAGTAAACTTATTTCCTTTTCTTTTTTCTCAATTTTTTTTTCTTTTTTCTTCTCCTCTCATCAATTTTTTTTTCATCCTCATTTCTCCTCCCTATCAACAATTAGTTTCATTTAATTTATCAACGATTACTCGGACTGATTACCTTCTCGTGCTTAGTTGAATAGAGAGCGCTCCAACTAGTCGCCGCTCTTCACGAGTTGCATCTATTTCGCTACTCGGTTGCCCAATCCTGTGTTGCCAGTTCTTCTTGGGTTACTTATCCGCGTTCTGTTGCTCCGACCGTCCTGCCTCGGAACTCGGAAAGTGACAAGGCTTGTTCCGAGTTCCGGTGCCCATAGCTAGCAGAGATTTTTGGAAACTATTGAGGTTCCAAACAATTTCAAGCTTATAGAATAATCGAAGAGTTGGGGCAGCTGTTCCAGTTGAAAACCACTGAAGAAGAAGACCAAACTATTTATTCTCTGGTTCTCTGTCTACGGGAAGCAAAACTCAGAACAACGCAGAAGTTCCGATTTCCGATTACCGTAGCTAGAGAGCCACAGCACCAGAAATTTTTAGCGGATTGCAGTTACAACAGTTGTTACGGGTTTTGCTTTAGTAGCTTGGAATTCTTTGGAGTTTACCAGGCCGACTTTCGTTTTCCGATTATTTTATTGAACCCGAAACTGTTTGTCTCATGAACAGATCCCTTTCGCTTTCTGCTGAATATCCACTGCGCCACCTTGTTTTTTCGTTACGCAATTACCTTATTAGCCTCTATTCATCGACGGTACACACAGAGCCGAAGCCGAACCGAGCGCCAAAGAGGTCGGCCTTTGATTGTGTGCGTGTGTATATCGTGTGTTCGCACATGTTTTCTGATACATTAGAGTAACGGAACCGTCTGTGGCTCGTTGTCGTCACACAATGACTTCTTCGACACCAAAAGGTGCCGCGCACCCAATGCGGTTGCTTTTATCCCTCATATCCTCCTCGTCGTCGTTTCTTCTGCTCAGTGAAAGTGGTTGGAACTGGGCGAGCAGACCAGCTGAATAGGCCACTAAAGTGAAAAGTGAACGAGTGCCTTTTCCACCAAGAAAAAAAAACGCGCTTGATTTTCTCGAAACGATTTTCCATTTATGCAATAAACTCAAAAGCTCGACCACTCAAATACTTCCGTTTGCTTGCACAATCGATTAGGCGCTGATATAAAAACTTCCCAAAAGGGAATACACCATGGCATATAAATACCACCGCTGAAGTCTATCTTCTCTTCTCTGATCTGTACCTAAAAAAGTTCGAAAAAATCTCATCTGAAAGGTAACCCTACCTGCAGAGTAACTTGATACCTTGGAGTTTTTTTAGCGTTCGAAGAACTTTTCATTTTTTTGGCAGTGCTTGTTTTCTGTTAGATCTAGTACTTGTACAGCCGTAGAGTGCACTTTTTGAATACGGCTTCAACATTCATTGGCCGTCGCAGTTTTTACCCAATTTCTTCTTTGTCATTCTAAAAGGATAGTAGATACGTGGCGCATCCTCAGGAAAAGCTTCAACTATTGAACTGTTGCCATACATATACGCTGTCGTCACAGATTCGGTCGAGAGACATGGTCGAAAAACGAGACTCTCTCAGGTTGGAGTGTTCAAATATTTCGTACTGCGATTGCCGATCAATACATATCATTAGCATTTTGAGCCTCGAATAGTGCCCAGCCCTCTCGGTTGTTGTTTGCACTGATGTACTATAATGATGAATGATCCAGACATCTTAAACCTTCTTAATTTTCGGAACAGACCTATTCACTTAAGGAATTCATGCGATGAAGAATTTGAATGGAATATGTAAGAAGTGACCTAAAGCATTCTCGAACGAAGCCAGCTTCTTCGCGCCTTTACACAATCTTTCGCCAAGTATTCGGTACATCCATATCAATTGCTCAAGCTTACTTTTATCCTGTCTAGGATTCGTCTTTACCTGGCTTTTTTCTCGTAAGTGAATGTTGTTCCATAAATCATACAGATCCAAACCAATACCATTTCTTGCACAGATGCTGTATATCGGGCTCATCCTCAGACAAAATCACATGCTTCCACCTCTGAATTCCGCTCCCCTGGACCGAAACCCTTTTCCAGTTAGTCCATCTCTGATTCTTCTCTTTCATGGTGCTGGGCTACCTGAACCAGCACCGTCTTCAGGAGAAAAAACACAGTGAAAAACGCATTTCATGAAACTCTTGTTGTCTCAACCCAACCACATACAACGTGTTTATCGATCCACCGATCAATCGATCGATCGTCACTGTCATTTTGATTAATTGCGTCGATTATCACACCTGCCACTATGATGACGACCACGTAAAGGCTGAGAGAGATATCAACCAGTCGTTGTCGTCATCGTCGAGTAGGTGTGGATGATGTGGAGTGATCGCCGCGCCCAAAAACGGCCAATACCATGTTCAGTCGACGTTTATCGCATCCGCTATCTACCTGGGTTCAATCGGTTCGTCTTTATCAGCTTGCTTATCGCCCTCTGATCGTGAGCTGCCGTCTGAACTCTCTGGCCTAGCTGGCTTGAACCCCTCGAATTGTGCTCGTTTTTCCCTACCAGAAATGCCCCAACAGAAGTGCATCCCGTAAGTAGTTGTATGCGAAAATTAGGTTATTCTATAAAAATAAAGCAAAATTAGAGGAACTGCCACTTCGTCCCGGCCGCGAAATATGGCGTATGTCCCCTGCTGGATGGCGTGTTACTCCGAGGGTTGGTTCTCGTTATCGACTTCATCTATATTTAATGGATTACTGCATTCAGAAACCTCATTTCGCAGACCGACAACTATTGTTTGGAGCAATGCGAACACGCTACTGCCAGCTAACCAACTACCCAGGCGACTGACTACATTCTTTCCTCTTTCAGAATACTTGTCGATATCTTTCCCTCCGTCGGCGGGTCCACTATACACCTAGCTATACACTAAATGATTGGGAGAAGAATAGTCCCTACTGAATTCAAACCTGCATATGACCCAAGTAGTTTCAATAAAAGGCCGGGGGCAGGGACTTCTGAAGGACGCTACATAATGAAGAATAGGGCAACCATATTCATTGGCGAGCCATGCCACCATGAATTCATAGAATATATAGCCGCCCGAACACTTACGCACGCACAGAATCGTGATCAGATGAAAATACGTGATTGACAGAACGCTTCGAGATATGCCAAAAACTTTTTGAGGATGAGGCCACGCTTCCAATTTTACTTGGAATCGTTACTGACATCGAATGGCGTCCTTTCTATAGCAATGTCAGAAGGTGAGCCGATGTGCCATACTAGGCATCTCATCAGAAGAATCTAGTCTCATGCAGGTTGAATCGGTAGCAACGGAGGGCATTTACGTATTCGATCTGGAATTTCGTCCCGGACCGTGCCACGCCACTGCCTTTCACCACTCATGAGGACGGTAAGGCGTTTGAAACTCCCCAATCAACGATGACATCTGTTCAGCTTCCCAATGGCATAAAGACGCACTCAATCCGGAGCTGTTCATGCGGTTCGTAGAAGGGCTTGACTTTCTTCTACATCCTTCTGTCTGCTCCTGTAAGGCTATTGCTATGATTTAGCGTTCAGGAGATAGTCTGATAACCATATCTTGTGTGTTTTGGTGTTATCCCCTTTATTAGTTAGCTTTTGATGGACAGAAACCTCTGCTTTAAAGATCCGTAGAAGCTCCACACCTCTATTGTGAACGTCATTTCACCGTAAATAACCACTTTTAGTTCCTAGTAACATTTTTTACCACCAAAAATGTATGACTACCTGATTTTATTTATCTTACTTTATTTCTTTTTTTAGCTTACTGTCCTATGGACTGAAAGGATTACTTCCCTGTGCCAAAGTGCGACCAGTCTTTTCTCTCATTTCCCTCATAAATCGAAAACAACTAGGCCAAACTACGTTCGCTCCAAGCCAAACGTCTTAGGCTTCTTCACGTCTCCGGCTTAAGACCACCCGCAATGCACAGTATTCGTTTTAAGCCAGAAGCGTGAAGAAAATGAAGGCGTCCGGATTAAAATGAACATTTTGCATTGTAAGCTCATCTATCTTGCAAGAAGATCTTCAAAAGCCGGTCTTTAATGGAATTTTCTTCCTTTCTGGGTGGAATCTACAGCGCAACGGGTAAGTCCGTGAGATAAAGAGCTTAAATGGCTTCGGATGATGTGGAATCCACAAAAAGCTCATCGGAACGGACATGCATAGCGTATGGAATTCTAATCCTGCTGCTTGTATTCCAAAAACACCCCCAAAATCATCCTGTAAATTTTGTTCTGGAATTACACAACATAAGATGTAGTAAACAACGAGCGCATTCAGTGGCTACGTGCTCAAGAGCATGTGTTTCTTTCCTATGATGCTATAGATTACTGTGACCCAATGGGTAGCGATTGGATGGTATAGCTTTGTTGAACTGCACACGAGGTTGATATTCACAGTTTATTGGCTTACGTTTCGGCGGGTTCGCCTTCCGGTTGGCTGATCCAGTGGATCTGGTAAAGGTACGGTGTTTCTTCTCCCTTGTGATTACGTGATGATTAGGTGGTGTCGAAGATCTAGTAGGTGTGTGGAGATTTTTGGTCGGATACTCATAAACTCGACTTCCATCCTTTTAGGCTCCGAAGAAGGCGAACTCGCCGAAACGTAAGCCAATAAACTGTCAATATCAACCTCGTGTGCAGTTCAACAAAGCTATACCATCCAATCACTAACATGCCGAGGTTCATCGAGAGTCGAGCATGGCGCCAATAGGTAGCGTCACCAATTTCTATTATAACTACCCGCACGGTCAATCGCTGCTTAAAGCATCGCCATCTCCCTTTTCGGACTGTAATTAAACTCTAAAATAGTAAACCCCTCTAACGAGAGTGACACCGCTAACTTAAAATTAATCGCCTCCAGCCCTTTCTGTCTGTCAGCCAGTGATGGGCCACATCCAACATTTATGAGCAACTACTTGTTGCTACTGTAGCACTCACTGATCATACATTACCACGCCGCGGTATTCTTATAGAAATGGACCAATCTTATCGAAGTGTCCGTACAGTTTTATTTGCTGCGCCATGCACGAGATTTCGAGTTGGAATCGTAGAGGAATTTGAATGCGTTTTAATTTGGAATTGTTCTCGCCCGAAGTCACATGTTGGTCCAAACGTGCTATAAAAAATGTGAGGCTTGAATTATTTGTTGAGAAAGAAGCTTTTACAAGAGAAGTGGTAGAAATGTGAGTGTGAAAATGAATTTTCAAAGTTTTTGCACTCACAAATTTTTGCAGCTTCTTTTGTAGAAGCTTTAGAGTCTCTCGCGGTAAGTAATTGAAGTCTCACATTGTTCATGGTGGATTATTTTATTCATCAAAGCTTCTGCGAAAGCTAGCCGATGTACAATTCAGTGCTTTTGTTTCCAGACAAGCCTAGGGTACATTAAGCCAAGCTTGCTCAAAGCGAATACTTGTGCGTATCAAATTCAAAGATCACTTCCAATGTGCACGCCCATGGTCAGACAAATCAAATCTTGGTAAAAAAGCATAATGATGCCTGACCATTGGGCTGCGGATCGTGTGTGGCATCACCACAGCTCAACCCTCGCCCCAATTACACAGAATCGTTCCAGATCGATCGTAACTCTATGAATATGCGTATTATCAATCACTTCTCGTATGCTTTCATCACTGCCATAAAACGTCATTATTTTTTTTTTGTCTTTGTTAGCTACTGTTTTTCGCCACAGCTGACAAACTACAATGTTTGATTACACTGACAGTGAGTCACAGGCAACCTCACAAACAAATTGGAATGGCTATGCTAATGGAAAATCAAAGTAGAGATGCAACATAGGCTGAGGCGAGAGAAACCACTGGGAATTCTGAAAACAAGGGTCCTCTCCTTTCAGGCCGTGGAAGGATGTAGAGGCAGTTAACGAGGTTAGAGATGCTGGGTGCCGAGTAGAGGTAAAAGAATAGGTGACGAGAGAGCACGAATATTAGCAAGATTGTTTTCTGCCTGTGACATCAGTTCCGAAGAGGACCCATGCTGCTGGATGGAACCCTGTGCTCCCTCAGGCTTCTGCCTTTTTTTCCTACTTTGCTAGACCCTGTGCTCTTGCGGACCACATTGGGATTGTACTCCTGGTTACAAAGCACGAGGTCCGGGTTCGAATCCCGGCGTAGGCTCTGTTCCAATAATTCTGGATTTTTGCGATGATTACAGAGCACGATATTCGGCTTATCCTAGAGGGATTAAAATTGAGTACTTTACGTTTTACTCCCCTCCCTAATCGCAAACTGGACAGTCGCAACACCCGGATTACCCATCATCTCCCTGTACTCGCGATGAGACTTTCACTGACATTGTATGTGCGCTCTCCATGGAAACCGTCATCTGTATAATTTAAGTAACCTTCCTAGAACAACTTAATAGGCAGTTAATGTCAGTCAGAGTAGGTTATGCAAGTAACTTGCTAAGTAATCTATCGCTGCATTAATATTGCCATTTGGTATATCACGGTGAACGTAGTGGTGGAGTGCATTTAACATCTGCTAGCCGTAACAAAACCTTAGCTATAACTCTTCGCAGACGTCATTAGGAGTGTAAAGTACTGAGGATTCCCTTTTTCTGTTCGTTTTTATCTAACCACAAATTCTTCTCCAGTCATTATTCGCACCGTCTGCCCAGCTGTTGTTGCTGTCCAAGTGCCCTTTCGTTTTGCTCTGAGCGTCGTCTCCCTCCAGAAACATTCTTCTCAAATTTCTGTAAACATTTGCCATTTTCTCCTCCTTACGCCAGTCTCATTAACACATAATGTGGTTGTAGACATTTTTTGCAGTATGCATATCGATTACTTTCAAAAAACCCGTTTTTCTTGATTTTTAAATTGTTTTCTAACGCAAGGATCTTGCACAGCGTCTGAAACAGAGCGAGCCGAGGTCGAGGATTCCGCAACGCGGGGGAAAGGGCCGGGTTTGGTAAAAGGAAGCGTGATCGGCGGGATCTACGGAATTTACTGCGAGATTTCAAAAATAGGGTTGATCAGGGTACAGGAAGCTTTTAGAGATTAGAGAAGATTCGAGAGCTTTCAGAATTTTTTTTACGAAAGTCTAACTTTCTAGGGTTTCTTACTCATAATTTTTTCCGTCAGCGCTTTACAATGCCACCACATGGCCCTAAGGGTTTCTCGTGGCGGAGTTAGGGCTACCGACTGACACAAAGTCTCCCATGGGTAGAGCCGAATGGGGTCTATGTCCATAGGTTGCATCGAGGGGGTTATGGGATCTCAGCTGAGGAGGGTGTCGTTCTCACTGCAAGCCAATGTTTTATGTGCCTACGGTTCACCTTAGCCCATGCTGTGGTGAAATCGAATCACGTCCAAGGAACCGGGTTTTCCCGCCCCGTTGGTAATACTAGACGTGCCTTGGGAGGACAAAAAGTTTGAAATTAATTATAGACTTTCCCATAGCTAAACCATTTTGTTAGAATATACGCAGTCCTCTTCCATTCTAATCTTGATTTACCTCGATACTGACGCTGATTTAACAAGTATATTTTAGATTTATTTTAATTCAACTCACACAACTTAATTCAAAAATTCAATTAACCCTTTCCG
>MU868741.1:7355-17994 GCA_036418205.1 Ostertagia ostertagi | reverse complement strand
TTGGATTGCGGATCAGTGGGTGTGCATTGTAGGTGAAGGAAGAGTTTATGGAGGTAATTTCAGCTGAATCTGGTCTCGAACCGCCTCGAACGACTTCGAGATGATGTGTTCGCTGCGCTTCATGAATTGTCATCTCTTGGACTGGCGAATAATTCTATCGAGCTGTTGGAGCCGGCTGTCTTCGCGGACCTGGCTATTGGTAATGATTTTATAATATCATATCATCTTCTATGATAGATTTCCACAACAAACATTTATAGTGTACGAGTTAATATAAATTTCATTAAAACTCTAATCAGGAAAGAAACGGTATTTTGTTAAAGGGCCAATACCACATAAGTCGTTCGCTGTCTACAAAGAAAACGTTTATAAGTTGTTTCCCCGCTATATTACCAGAACGGAAACTTCTCCACATAACAGTTAGGTATTCAGTTTGGCGAGAGGTCATGGTTTTTCTGAAGCGAAAAAATCTTATTTGGTGAGTTTTTAGCAGGTGTTGGGGGTGGAGGGGGAAGAAATTTCTGCAGTATTTGAGAAGTTCGGAAAAATTCGCAATTCTTGCCTGAGTTACGTTCCTCCTTCCCCTCCCTCTTTAGTCTGCTTTAGAGGTGCTTAGCGTGTATTTTGTTGTGGATTACATTAGTCGAAGAACTTTCGGCCTGCTTAATTTCCAGAGGAAAAGTTGGCAATAATTACCAACCTAAAGTAATCTATCGTAATACCGTACACGTCGGTGACCACCATTGCGCGTGAATATCGGCATCCTTTTTATGTTTTTGTATCAAACAATTCAGAATCGTGAGAAAAGCCAATTACTAAGCGTAGCGAGGTGAAAGCGTGACCCAGTATTGAATCACGCTGTCCTCAGTGTGCCCCATAGTGGAAAATGGGCAGGTCATTTCCGTATAGGAGAATTTATCGAGTTCTGAGAGTTTGGAAAGTTTCATGCATACAAATGCCAGCAGGGTCTGGACCCTTATTTTCAGACTTTATACCAGGTTTTCGAGTTTTGCATATCGCTGCTGTAGTGCTCGTGGGCTTTTTTTTGGATAGGTTCAATCCTGGGAGGTTTTGTAACTTTGGCATAGCTTACTTTTTTAAGGAGAAATCGATCTATCACACAATCGTCTCACGGAAGTTCCTATTGCAATCGCTCGTTTATTTAAACTGAAGAAGATCGATCTTAGTCACAACAAAATCAAGTAAGTTGTTTACAATTCTTCGTGTGAAATAAACAAAGACCACAGATCTCATCCGTGCAACATGTCGTTTATGTTAGCAAAGCTATGGCATGTGTCAATAACTTTTGAAATTTCACACATTCCCTAGAGGAAAGACGCGGATTAATCGCGTGGATGAAAGGACAGTTTTAGTTTGTCGATTCAGGGAAACATTTATGATTCTGTTTCAGAAAATTGCCCCAGTTCGTGTTCAACAAGATCTCACATCTTCACAACATCGACCTCAACCATAACGAGTTGTCATCGGTGAGTATTCGCGCGAGAAAAATGCAAATTCGATTAGGTTCTACTGAACAGGGACGTGATTAGGCCAAGGTCCATCTGAGAGCCAGAGGTGTAGTTCAAAAAAAGGGAATGCTACTTTTTTTCAGGTCAGCCCATACGTGTTTTCGGATTGTGCTCACTTGAATTCTCTGAATCTCTCAACATAACCACATCTCACAGCTGTTCCACGACTCGCTGACCAAGTGTCCTCAACTGAAGCGGATAGACTTATCGGACAATCGCTTAGGTTTGTGATGAGATCCTAAGGAAAGAGTTCCACAAGTTCGAGTGGAAGGGTTAAATTGGAATTATTCAGCAAGTTTGGCAGACGCTCTGGCCCAGGCATCCGCGGTGCGACGCCTCGATGTGTCTAGGAACCATCTCGAGCTACTGCAATGGAGCGAACTTCCTCCGCGTTTGGAACATCTCATTGCAGACTCGAACATAATCACTCTTTTGGGAGCTGCACTGAAGTCCAAGTAAGTGCATGTTCGTGGATTTGAGTTACCCTCTTTGGATGAAAATTATGAGGAAGACTATAGAGTTCGGATTTTTTTTCGAACTATTTACATTATTGTGCTCATAAGAAAGCCATTCAAATGGAATTGTGCTCCATCTGACTATCAGTTTCTTCTTGACTCTCTCATATCCGCCCTCTATATACCTCCTTTACTTTCGACGTTTCCCCGGCTTTGCGCTTCTTTAAGCCTCGAGTTGTCTGTTCTTCTAAGTTTGTTCTCGATTAACCTTATTAGCGTACCTAACGTCTACCTAAGCATCTGTTTGTAAAACCCTATCTCATGGTCACATAGCGTTGTGGTGATGTGGTGACTGGTTTTTTACATTGCTATGTACAAAGGCGCATCATCTTGACTGGATTCAATCTTGCTCGACCGCGCCTTACAGTAATCGGGTACCAATTGACCGACTCAATCAACCAAGCATGGATTGGTCAGTTGGTGCTCGATTAGTGTAAAATGATAAGCAATTATTTGTGCGTTTAATGGCCCAAACAGTTCGCATGGAGGATGGGCTAAATAGGTGTGTAGTTACGAATAGTGTAAAAATTCCAAAATGGTTGTCAACGTCAGAAGCTTTTTACACTCCTTCGAAAGTCACCGTACTTGTAATGCAAGTAATGTCGTATCGTTCTAGATGGCAACTAAATTCGGGTGTTCCAGAGTTCGAACTGTGTCGTTGCGTGGGAATCGAATTGAACAACTATCAGCTGATCAGATTCCGGACACGATCGAGACGTTAGATCTGACGGCAAATCGCATTCAGCACGTTGCTCCAGCGACGTTCGCTTCAAAAACGGCAATGCGGTCACTTGATCTCAGTGATAATCATCTGACAGAGCTGTCTGAAGAATCAGTTGTAGCTGATGGAGTGCACAGCATAGACGTGAGCCTCCATGGAAATCCCTTGCGCTGCAGTTGTGAATTCCATTGGATAAAGAAACCCGAAGTGGTTAGTCCACCTAAATTATCATTGTTTAATTTTTTTTTCGTTTTTTTTCCTAGCCTTTCGTATATCGTATAACTTACAGGTAAAGAGAAAGGTGAATGTCGTTGGCATGTCAGAAACGCTTTGCATGCACCCCGTAAATGGCAAGGTGATTGCATTGGACGCCGTTGATACAAAAGATCTCCTCTGCAACTACTCCCAGGTTGGTCATTTTCGAGTTTGTTTCCATTAGTTCCTCCAGGCCGAGTTTCTAATGCCCTGTTCGACCTCAGTAACATTGCAATTGTTAAGTTTGCGAACGATGCGTCTGTTGTCAGTTTGGAAATTGTGACTGCAAAGCGGTGTGTCCGGCTGGCTGTGCGTGTTTTCGAGACGCACTTTTCGAAACGAATGTTGTGCGCTGTGAAAATTTGACCGGGTCCGAGATGAAGGTAAGAATTTTTCTTTTCTATGAATCTATGGAAATAGGTCAATCATATTTGTGCCGTTTAGGATTAGTATTTTCATCGGTCTCATGGAAATCCTTTGGTTTATATTTTGTCTGAATCAGACTATGAACAGCGCTAGTACCTCTTCCATTGAGGCCAATAGGGGATCCGATGAGATGTGACCGTGGCGCGATTTCCTGGGGTTATTAGCATCATTCCACTGTGAATAAAAGTGAAAGATTGATGGCAATTACTTCATTAATTACTTGACAGTTTTCACGCCAGCTGCTGTACGATTCTCAGCACCCATGTGTACCTTCTGCTTTCGCGTCATCGATCTAAGAAGCATTCGTCCTTGAGACCCGTTAGAAGTTCTCCCATCAATGCTTCGGCATTGCGTCCGGTATCCAACAAAAGCCTATCAACACGTTCAAATGCTCAAGTCATATGCCTTTTTCAAAGAGATGCAACGTGAATTCCTCCAGACTATGCCCACGAGTTTGGTGGTTCAATCTTGACTAGCTCTCCACTATTTTATTCAGAATTGAATGCTGCACATTTGCGTTCAAGAAGGTAACATTTGCATGCGCTACCATGGTTTATGTTTATAGAACTTTTTTTATTGAAGAATTTTCAGTTACTTGACCTTTCTGACAACGCTATAGTTCGTTTATCTGGAGATGAATTCCACAAGAGTGCCGCTATATCCCATCTTTTTCTCAATGGAAATCGGCAAACGACTATGAAGAGGCTCATAAAAAATCCGCTCTTACAACGGTAGTTTAAAGGGGTCAATAATTATTAAATGATTTTGGCTAAGAAAAAGGTGACAGTTTTCTCGCTCATTTCTGCGTGCTATTCTTGTCGCTTGACTAAGAGCTAGAAATTTTCAATCTCAATATTGTGCCGATTGAACAAGGACGCACTTTGCAACTTTATTTTCGGTTCATGTTTTGAGGGGCTTTATTTTAATTCAGAGTTGATTTTTCTAAGAAGGAATCTAAACTAACTGGAATCGCAGTGACTCCACACTAAAAATGAGGTGTCAGAAATGTTGTGGAGAGAATCTTCAACTTACATCAACAAATTATTTGCGTTAAGATATTACGGGTGACCAATCGTGAGAGGATTAAATCGCTCTCGCTCCGAATTTCCTCTTTCGCCTTAGCTCCAGTATGTTTTTACAAATATTTCATACGGAATGCAATGCCGCCACAATGTCTCTGTATTTTGCGATAGCCATCTCGCCACACTCAAAACATTCGATATTTGTAGATGGATTTCGTAAGCTCGTTAGGATAGAGAATGCTGTTTGGTGAATACAATGAACTGTGGCTGTTAGACGATACAAAAGGCGTAGTTTCTACTTTTTCTTATGGATATGGCACCAATTTTCCGACCCACGAGAGATAGAAGCTAAGTCGGCCCTTCGAGATTCGAGTCGGTATTGAAAAGCTGACCGTATGCGCATTGGAACTAACTTACTTGCCGCTGAGCCTTCACCGTTAAATTCACTCCAGAATGGCTCTACGGCGGTGCAAGGAGCTTTTCGAATAGTAATTGGCTTCACCTCACTTCAATTATTTATTTATTCATTATTTATTTATTCTGCCTTAGTAGATCATTTTGAATGCTGAACTTCCGTACCTTTTCTTCCACAGCGTCATTTTTAATTTTTTTTTTCAGATACTGCCACAACAAATGACCTCAGGAATGTCACAAGCACTGATGTCGTCAGGAGTGCGGTCGTTGTCGTTGTCAGGAAATGCGTTCCGTTGCGATTGCAGTCAGCGATTCGCGGCTCCTTCGTGGATACATCAGAATAGGGCCAAGGTTGTAGACATGGATCGTGTGCGTTGTGTGGAAAATATCACGGAAGCTTTTCGAAACAACGACACCACTGTGCTTTCCGCTTATCCACCAAACGTGGGAAACGACATTTTCACGATGACCATGGACGGTGAGTATTTGATGTACTTGGAATCATTAGAGCGGTACTTGAGTAATTTTTATTTTTACAGAGTTCCTCCGCGATTTTAACCGGACCATCTGTGTTCCACTGTCGTCAGGATTTTTCGGACAAGAGCCACAAAATTCCATCCTAACAGTGATTTTTCTCACTTCATGCGCTTTCCTCTGTGCGCGATGACTTTCCTTGGGATTTCGTTGGTCAGGAAAGCGCACAATGACATGAGTCAAAGAAGGTTGGTTAACTTCATGACATTTTTTAGTTGGGTAAGCCAACCCCACTGGTATTATGAAACATCGGTTGCTTTGTTGTAGATACAAAGCCTCTTCGTCGCTGAACTGCTCATCAACACCAGGATCTTCTCCACTGCCGATTCCATTGTTGAATTTTGACGCTTTTGTGAGCTATTCCAAGAAAGATGAGAAAATGTGCTGGAAAAACGTTCCGGAAGAGTGGACCATATAAGTGACTAATTCGAATTATTTGGAAATTAGCTCTTCATGAGTGAAATATTAACAGAAATGGAGTTTTCGTTTGAGGAAATGCCTTTAGTCAATGCTTGAAACTGCACCTAGAAATGGGGGATTCTAATAACACGATGACGTCATGAGTCTCACTGGTGAGAGAGGCTTCGGATCGTCTCATCCACCACACTGATGGGTTTTATCCTCCAATGACGTCATCGCAACCACTCCACCCTTCAGCCAGCGTGTTCACTGCCTGAAATACCGGGGATCAGAAACTTAAAGCAGCAGTTTTAGTGTCATATTCGAATCGCATCAAGACATGATGTCTATGCTGCTTTTGAAGTTCCCTTATAACTTCAAACATTTACTTGTAAACCCAAGCTAACGAAAGGGCGTAGATGAGAATATGGACTAATTCGAACATCGTGTAGCTTACAGTCACAATGTATTGGTTCATGCACATAAAAATATCCCATGCAGGTGAGATAGTAGTGCATGGCGCAACACGAGCGATCTGTCAAAAAACTGATCCTTGCAGAAAATCGACTGTGTTAGAAAGAGTGCAATGTTCGTCATATATCATTTGTTAGTGCAATAAGAAATAATGACAATAACAGCAAAATTGAGCTGCGCCCCAGGAATACTCACCATCTGTAATAGCATTTATGGATGGGATGGATTAAGGGGAATTTAGCTAACCTGTGTTTATGCTTCTAGACTATCTTAGCAGTTGCGCCAGAAAGCGCGCGAGTTATTATTTCTTCTTGTCGAATTAGTCAATTTTTAAGACCGCTAGAGGATGAAGAATATGCACTGTGCCTCTTGCACCGTGATGGTCCAGCCTACAATTCCCGACTTCATGCCATCTCCGATGAACTCATCTCGCAGATGGAAGCCGCACAGTGCCTAGTCATTGTACTGACGAAGAACTTTTTGGAAAGCGAGTGGAAAACTCTACAAGTGAAGGTGAGGGATTTTCTCTATGCATTTGGGCTATTGAATATGATGACCACCTGTTCAGACATCGCATCAACTGTTCGCAAAGAATCGGGGGAAACGTGTGATCGCGATATTGGGAGAAGGAGTCGATCAGAATCTGCTAGATGAAGAACTCGGTCAAATTCTGCGAAAAAACACCTGTATCCGTCAGAAGGATCACCTGTTCTGGCAATTACTGCACAGCGCGCTGCCTACCCGGCTGGCATCCCTGCCGGGGAGTGGCGATGATGGCTCACAGATCTACTCGGATATGTACGGTATAGTGCCGTCGGCTGTAATTTGACCAGTTTCTTTTTTAATTCTTGCCTGCACACATCAGTCGCTTTCCACGATTTCCTTCCTTTCTATTCATGGCTGGGGTGCTTATAAACGGGTATTTTTCTTCATGTGATATATGGATTCGTTCGAGACCAATCATTGCTTCGCCTGAAATACTGTTGAGACATTACGAGTTTTTTACCCACTAATCCTTCGATTGATCTGATTTATTTTTTTTCCTTTATGCATTATTTGTGCTATATTCTGCCCATGTCTATACATTCATCGATTATTTGTGCCGAAATACCAAAAGTGTCTAAGCAGGGTGTAACGTGTGTTTCAGCATAGACCTCCTTTTCCGTTCCTTACTGAGTTCTTTTTGCCCCGCTTTTAGCCCCTGCTTTGCTGTTTCCAGCTTCCTTCATAGTCGGTGTGATTTATTTGAGTTCTCTCATCTCAATGTAAGTATTTCGTCGTATAGATTGTTATGCTTTTAAAAAGCTATAGTGTTAATATATTTTTAATAATTCTTTGTTGTGTATTTGTTCCTAAGAAACACGTTTCTGAAAATTTAGCACCAGGGTCAAGCGTGCGTTGAGGAATCTCGACACGTCACAGGGGGGGGGGGGGTCGTATTGGCCCGCTGGGGAAGAGATCGGGCCGATTGATGCAGTAGGATCATCATCGTCGGACAAACATCAAGGATCGAGTCGATGCCAGGCCAGAGGATTTCCAATAACAATGATATTCCCCCACACAAAATCTTCGTGATTAGAGGTGTCCGCTTAGCAATTCTTAGTTACTTCAGTGTTTTATCACCACACAAGTTAAAGAATCTGAAATTCGCACGTTTTCCAAGGGATATTTTATCTTTCAAGTGAGTCCTCGAATCTGAAGGGATGTGAAGCACACGGCGCATCCCAGAGTGGGCCCAGTTGGTTGCGCGCGCTTCAACTACGGCTCTCTGGAGAAAGAATCTCAATTCAGGAAAAATCAAGAGGATTCTGAAAGGGTTCATGTGAAATTACAGGGAGGAGTACACCATTCAACAAGAAACGCAGCCTTCAGCGTCAAATTCATAAGCATGTAATCGTTAGTTAAACTACGCTAAACATTTCTTTTTACATTTCTTGGAAAGAGAAAAGTACGGGATGCCGATGTGCCAATGCAGCAAAAATGTACCTTTCGGCGGTACTCGGGCAAAAATCCTTGACGTACGAATTTCCCTCGTTAATTTTGCAAAAATCCTCAACGTGGCCATTTTTTAAATGCTGGACGTACAAAGCTGCTTTAGTAGGAGAAAATCTTCTTTCTGTTATATCAACTTTTCAGAATTGACGGAAATGGAGCAAGTTATGGCTTCAGAAAGTGTAAAAACTCATGCTCGTCATGAATTTTCCTCGTTAATTGATCTAAATTTGTTATTTCTTATAACTTTTTGTAATTTCAATACTGATTAGAAAAGCTCTTCACAAAACTTCCCAAATCTGCTTTCAGATTGAAAATTCGTCATATTTGAAGAAAGTTATAATCATTTGAATATTTGTTCAAATTTCAATAGTAAATAAGCTGCTCCACGGTCAACGCCAAAGTCCAGTCAACGCACAGCTGGTGAAGGCGGTTAAAAAGCTTCTTTCAACTGAAGGGGACGTGTAAATTGAACCAACTCTGTGTAGTACTAAAATTTGGTAAGTAAGTTTTCGAAGGAAATAAATAAAGAAGAGATGTTGTCATGGTATGCCATTTTTAGTGACTAGTTTATCGTTTTTTGCTCCTTTTCTCGTTTGCTCATTAGGTAGGACTCATCAATGATGATCATGAACTCTTCCACTTTTGTAACTCCTGAGCGAATTTTTTGCTGGTCGGTGGGCAGGGCTTTTTTATGAATAGTTTCAGGGGAGTACACATTAACAACCTTTTTATACTTCGACTTTCGAAGAGGGTCGTTTCATGGACTTCGGCCTCTGGCGGAGAGAGGGAGGGGGGTCGTATTTCCAAAATTTTCTCGACGGTTCGCTTGACCATGTTCAAGCACTCATATGGAAAAGGCTAAATGACAAGAGCACATCATGGTCCCAAGCCATGGTACTGAGTGTGGTCCACAGCAACATGTCACTTCGTCACAGCGAAAGCGAAAAAAAGGCCTCGGCGTTAGAAAGGCGCGCTCTTAGGGTTCCCCCTAGGAGGCCCCGTCGCGCGACGAAGTCAGAAACGCAGGCGCGGCAGAGGACGAGTCGCACTCCATACTATAGCGGTTAGGCGTCAAGTTCAATATAACGCATTACACAGTACGTCCCACACCATCCTCCACGACGTGTGCTCAAAAATGTGATATCTTTGTCCAGATTCTTTTGGTCCCTCTCCCTCCCGCTGCCCCCCGGACCAGGGTCAACCGTCCGTTCGAACTGTTCGAACGAAGGGGTCGCATTTTGGTCGGAAGGGGGTCGCAATTTCGAGGACTGCCAGCCACAGGCGCGTGCGTGGCGTATCCGAGGGCAAGAATTGTTTGTGCAGACCGCATTAGATTCGATTAATTATGCACAGAGAGACAGTTTTAGGCAAATTACGGTGTTTTCCTAACGAATAAAGACAAGTGTTGAGATAGCATCCTTATAGAAAGTTTTAGACTTCTAGCCGGGCTGAAAATGAAGTTCTTCAAAGACCAAATTTTTTAGAGCGCTTCTTCCAGACCAACGGTAAAGCACATAAGAAAGCAGAAATCTCGTAGTCTTCAAAAATGTCTTCGCCCCTCCCCAACAAGTTCTTTGAAGGAAGTTATTATTGCTGAAAGCTCAAAAACTCGCATGTGCTGCTCAAAAACCTATGGGAACAAAATGTTCGAACGTGTGATTTTCTCGGAAAATGGATTTTGAAAAACGGTTTGGTGCTTGTCAGAAAGAGCAAATCCTGCACTTCACCCATGAAAAAAGTGCATCACAGAAGTGAAAATGAAGTGAGTTATGCCCGCTTAAAGCCCAAAAACTCGCGATTTCAAAAAAAGTGTTCGGCAAAACCCCCCAAAATGTTCGAACGTGTGATTTTCTCGAAAAATGAACTTTGAAAAACGGTTTGGGGCTTGTTAGAAAGAGCAAATCCTGTACTTTCACCCCATGAAAAAAGTGCATCACAGAAATGAAAATGAAGTGAGTTATGGTCGCTGAAAGCCCAAAAACTCGCTTTTGCACGGAAAAATGTTCGAACGGGACAATTTTTTGAAAAAGGGGACAATCACTAAACTTTCCAGACTATTTTGTTAGAGAAACATTTGAAGTTTCTGAAACTTTTTACAGATTTGCAAAATGTCGCATACGAAAGATTTTATGGGCCTTCAAAGCTGATGGCGCGCCTTCTAGGAATTTTGGGTTTTCCATTTTTAACAGAAATACTTTACGGAGAGTTAGGCAATCCTTATAGTTTTCTGGAAGCGCACCTCAGGCACAGTCAAAATCTACCTCAACATGTCAAAAAAATACGTCCCAAGAAAGTTATTCCCCTCTAAAATTTTTTCTTCGCCACGTCCCGTTCTTCCAGCGCCCGGGTGATACC
>MU868740.1:29685-75368 GCA_036418205.1 Ostertagia ostertagi | reverse complement strand
TTGTGATCGCCCTGCAGCTCCTTGGAAAGCGCCACATCCTCCACTCCAAAACATCGTCCTTCTGCCCATTGACAATCCTCGCTGCACTGCTTCGTAGGTCTATTGCATGTGGCAATTGACCAATGTCAAAATTGGGATTGATCCAATCACGAACGGCTGTTGCACCGCTGTCACTCAAAAAAAGAATGAATACTAACTTAATTACCTTTGTTGGTGGCACTAAAGACGGTCCGAGACTGCACGCGTGCCACAACGAGCAAAGTGTGAGCTTGAAGCTTGTACAGCGGAAGCAGTTGCAGAAAACGACAGTTAGTCGGAGAGAAGGGGTGAGCCGCCGCACCGTACGATAGCACAGGAGACCCTCTTAGGTCTATTGCAAAATGCGAAAGCTAAGGATCGCCTCAAAGAGAAGTGATAGCCTTGCGGTGCTATCACTTCACTTTGAGGCAATCCTTAGCTTTCGAATGCCGCTCTCTCCAGTTTCCCTGGTTTGGGATAGTTGAGCGAGGAGCGACACCTCACTTGCCTGCCTTCTTTCTTTTAGGATTAGTTTCACATCTCTTTCTTGATTTCCTCTCCATTTTCGTCTCGATTAAAAATTCGGCGTGGAGACTGCAAAGAGCTCAGTGCTATAAATGACTAGAATTCAATACATGGCGTATACCAAGTGGGGTTTGAAATCAAATTTCTGGTGTTATGACTGTAAATGAAGGGGCCTTCACATAGAAAGAAGTAACTTCCTTGAATTCTGCTATTTTATAAGACTTTTAAACATGAGATCTGAGGATCGCTGACTCACTGCCTTGGCGCCAAGGTGTGTATATTTATTTAATTATTTTAGGTGTGTATTTGTGCGCTCCTTCTCCTCCAGAACTTTTCTATCCTATAGTCTCTTCATTTTTCGTTGTTCACATTGCTGAAAATCATACCTATACGACAAATTGTCAGGCCAGCCCTTGTAAATCCAGAGTTATCAGTATTCCTCACCCATCCCCCTCCCAGTCTGGTACCGAATCAATGTGGTCTTCACAGCCACACACATATTCCGATGGCAGAATCTAGAATCAATTGACCCAGGCTGGCCAATCATCACTGGACTCTGGATTTTATGTTATTCCCTTGGGAAAATAAAACCTCCTGCATTCATCTATCCTAACCCCAATCCCAAGCATAGACCGAAACACATTCGAATGCCGGTAAATTTCCGAACGAAAGTGGAATATGCGCCGCATTCCAAAAGGGAATTGTATTAGTCACACTTCATACGTGAAAAAGGAAGGATCAACCCGAATTATAGCTTATGATTGTTTATTCTGAATGTTTACCACATACATTCGAGCGAGATGTGGGGATGGCAGGTAAATTGAGGGAGCCTGACTGCGTTGACCGCCAAATGAGAACTTCAGAGAAACAAAAGACAACGAATCAAAGAAGTGCTGTGAACACAGATAAAAATGCGTTAAAAAAAGCGGTCGCGTTGAACAATAAGCTGCTGGGCCTATTAAACATAAAACACCAGCAATTGTGTCCTTCCTCGGTCAGAATTGATATTCTTGCCCCAGCCTTAGAAGGCCGAAACTGGATGACCTACTAACAACCCTGACTCGCAATAGACCTGAGAATCATCGCTGAATGATTAATCCAAAGCTCTTGAATTTTTTTCGTCCATTCTGTTCCCAGCGGAGTTATAGTGGTGCGGTCGGTTTATGATGGACCTAGTAGCTCCTCAATGGCGTCAATTTTTCACCTAATACTGTGAGCGGTATTTGCAATTCCCTTAAAACTACAAATCCTTATCAAACAAAGCATTCAACTTCCATTAGTATTGAAATTGATTCCCAGATATATTGGCAAAGGCTTCATCAATGTTGATTACAAATATGGAAATTGAAACCGCCAAAGAACCGTACCAGGGAAGAGTGAGCAGCGAGAAGTTGGTGGAAGTAAATTTATTTACACCAAGCCTCACGCTATCCAGACGCGTCGCAGCAGCAGTGTGGTGCCTCGGCGTATTCACCCTGACGGTCAATAAGCTCTCCTCCATTGGAGCTGAATCTTGAGAGCCACTAACTACCTGACCACAGACTTTGGAAGCCAGAGGCCAGTGTGGCCAGGTTTCATTTGCAGGTTCATTCCTATATGCATACGGCGTTTGAGCTCTATCGATATATCTGTCATCTCAAAATTAAATGGGATGAAGCTTTTTGGTTAGTTGTTTGTATACTGTTGAAGTTGTAATAAGAACTGAACTCATTTGAAATTAGTAGTAAGTGTGGGTGCGCACCAATGCAAACGCGACGCTACCGCGCTCAATCTGGTGTAATGCTTGAGTAGTAGTACGAAGTAGTACGCAAATACACACAATTAAGTTATACTCGAGATCCGTAAGTTGGGGTAGGCGTGTCACCGGAAGTGACGTGTGCTTGATAGAATCTATGTGGCTAAGGGGCTTCCAATATACATCGGGAGATTCTATCAAGTTCACGTCACTTCCGGTGACACGCCTACCCCAACTTACGGATCTCGACTGTAGTTTATGATGAATTCTATCTCATGAATTGGAACTCTCGCTGCCCACAGGTTCCTTTCCCTCGAGTCCCTCACTGCACTGCATAATATGGCATCAATAGATGTTTCAATGCGAATATTACAAATGTGCTAGAACACTGTGTTTAAATGTTACGAAGTGAGTGACGTAATAATGTGGATTCCACATCCACATGGTGTTCCACCGATATGTAAAACACTCGGTTCTCCTCACCTATCCCAAAGGAGAAATGTATGACTTAACTCAGACATTGAGAGCTATGCTAGTCATGAGTTGATTAGTCTTGTCATTTCTTCCATCATCGCCAGTTGTCAGCTGCAAATATCAACGACAGAAAAACTAGGCGTGTGATAGTTGTAATCGTTTGTTGTACGCAGCTGCCTGGGCACAGGGTGGGAAAAATACATAACATCCTAAGCTCAACATCGAAACCTGTGCTACGACCATTGTCATTCATTCTAGTGAAGTTTCGAACATGAAAAGCAAAACAAACAAAAAACAGATTAACACATTTAAGGAGTCAAATTTCCTGCGATGGAAGTGCGCCTTCGGGATTATGTCCTGAGTTCGGTTTATATCAGTTGTAAGGTGTTTTGCACAGATTCTGTGGCCGATAAAACTACCATTATTCATGCAGGGTTAGCTTAAAACTATGTTGCCTTCTTGTGTATTATTCCTGAGTTTCTAAGGGTTACCTTGTTTTGTCTTGCTCGGCTTTTCGATATGTCCAGAAATATCTTTTCAGTGTCAGCTTCAGTATACCGAAACGAACAAACACGTACTATTGGCATAAGTATGAGATAGATATGTCCGGTTCGCTCGAGTTAGTCGATTATCCTCTTATGCGTATGAAACGTCACAATTTTCGTTGCAATTTAGCGTTCATTTTACGAAGTATATTCCGGATATAAGTGGATCTATATACGACTCATTAATACTAACTTTAACTCCAAAAGTTGCAGACCAAATAGGAAAGGAGAACAGTTATCGTTTGAAGTCCTATTATTTGAATCCCCCCAGTAAGTAAACCTTAACCTTCAACCAACGAAATTCTGAAAACTTAAGGAAACAGCTGAACTAATATTAAGAAAATCGGACGAAATAGATCCACATACCATTTGAGCAAGTTGGTAATAGTACGCTTCAGTGGTACGAATGGAGATATTATGTCCCCGGAGGACCTTCAGTACACAGCTGAATCAATGTTTCCTTGGAGTAGTCCGAGTTTCATGGGCAGAGGGACTACGTTTCGTAGGAAGTGGTGCCCAATGCTGGTATTCCGACCTTATCGTGACCCTTGTGCGCAGTCACAAAACCATCACCCACATTAGCAAGGGTGTCATACGGTAACCTTTACTAAGAGGGCGGGGGTAATCACCGCTGGTACTTGTATCAACCGTATATCGACAGGTACCAGCGGTGATTTGGGCCACGAGATGGGGGGGGGGGGTAAGCGCTATGGTCAGCAGTGGAGATTTCGACCAACGACTTGAAAATACGGCTCCAACAAAGATGAGGACTAGAGTCATTGGTGGTGACAACGTGGTCTGCTCAACAGTTTCTCTGAATGCCTCAAAATACAATTCTCTCTTGTGCGTCGATCAATCGTTGATTTGCAATGAGTATTCATATGAATTATGATACAGCGCGTCTATGCGTGCATCAATAAATGAATAAATACAATAAAATAAATAGATCAAGACGTTGGTATAATGGAGGGCTTGACCAGTCTTGGCTTCAAGATACACAAAGAAAGTATCCGTTATGTAAAGATCAGACCAAAGTTGAACGGGCTTTGAAATTCACTGGTAAATTAGAGGTACTGCGCAATCATGGCGTACACAATGCTAGGGGTTGCGGTGAGAAGTGCAATAAATTCGAGTAATTAACAACAAAAATAGCTGTTCCAAAGAATTCTCGGTGCTTTTATAGTCAATGTACAGGTTACAATAAAATGAAGGATGTACCTCTCAAAAAAATGCCTTATCAAAAGAAATCCCAAGAGATCTAAATTTCGAAGCGGTGAAATTACAAATAGGATGCAGTATGTCTCAAGACCCTTGAATCTTCTACTTTATTAGGCTGGCTTCAGATTTTCAAGATAGATTTGGGAAACTCTCAACATTATTTTTTGAGCCTCTCATTTTTCTAACGAGGTCTGGGCTTAGATCTTCTTTTTTATAACACTTACTTCATGTTACGGTTGGTTCAGTGGTAGATATATATTGACTCTTCCGAACTACGATACATTACGTGGTTTATATACGGTCACAGCCTTACCAGATGTTACAGTACTAGCAGATGTCTACGCAAAAAGTATGACCAGATGCTAATGTAAGAAGTAGTGAATAATCCTACAGACTCTAGGCTAAAGGAGAAGTTAACTATTGCATATTAAATGAGAAGGTCGTGGTTTACCACGACACTCCGCCGCGTGGAGCCACGAGAAGCAATACATAGAGTGAATACGAGAGTAGTAACAAATAAATGCATCAACTATATTCTACCAAACAAATGCTTAAGATAAAATCGACCAAATAAATGGAGCAACATAAAACTGCCAAATAAAAGCTATGTTTCAAACCACAAAAACAGCCATATCTTCAGTATAAGCATGATTCCTTTGAGCGGTGCTGTCAATGGTCCAACGTACCGTCACCATGCAAACCATGTCCAGACGACTGATTGATCGCAACAGCTAAGACGGGGGCGACTCACGCGGCACGATGTGAACGATGTGATGACAACAGTTTAGTGAATACCACTAGCGTGGGGCGAAGAGCCGTTGAACCACAAACAGAAGTGACGAACGAAGTGATGGCATGTCGAGGAATAGCACAGGAATCAGTCGAAAGCCGGATGATACGAAAGGCCGTCGAAGTCGAATAGACGATGAGTCGATGCGAAGTATCTGCAGTATTTCAGCGAATGTCTGGCGAACAGAGTGTAAATTGACGATTGAGAGTGTCGGTAAGAGCTTCCAGTTTGCCGCCCAGTGAGGTGAAGAATAAGGCGAGTTGATCTTTGAGATCTCTGACGGCTTCTTTGAGAGGGTCGATGTGGATTGCTACGTCGACTTCGTCCATTGGAGCGGAGGGCAAATGAGAGGGTCTGGCAATGGTGAATCATGGCATGGGAGCCATGCCTGGGTTTTCCACAGTGTTTTTCATGTGTCTGCGCTAATGCTGGCTTGTCTGTGAGGATTGCTACGGTCCAGAACTAGCATAGTTGGTAGGAGTTGTGAACTAAAAGTTTACTATTTCCAGCTAAGACTATAAAACATCTTACTTTTGACATGCTTTCTTGATGAGCTCGCAAGCTGCAAGGAGAAGCGATGCTGCTAACTTGGCAAAGAGTTCTACGCATGCGAACACTAGGTGGATTACGTAGAGAACAATTGGTCCAAGGAAGTATGTTGCTACACCGAGATGCGCGGTTGTGCCAAATATGGCGAGAGCAGCTTTCCAGTGAGCAGATATAGTCACTATGAGTGGTCTCAAATCAGGAATGTTGAAGTCATGGAACCAGCTTGATGACTTGATCCAAGGTTTCTCATGTGAGTTCAAGATTTCAGATTCATTTAGATGAGGCATATAAGCCAGAACACCGTGCAGTTGTAATCTGGTGTGTTTCTCATTGCATTCAACGCGGCATTCCTGGGCAACGATCGCGTGATGGAAGTCAAGGATGACTTGTGTCGATTTGTTGGAAGAATCACATTTGACTGAAAAGGAATGATCGTCGCAGAGAACGATTATCCATGCCGGTATTTTTGTGACGCATGACATATTCAACACTGCTCCTTCCAGGCAGCTATAACACCCTGTGAGTGGACCTAGGGAAACTTCGCATGCCTGACGCACTACGTACAGGCACTTCCCTTCATGAACTTGAACTCGATGGAGATTGTCATCCCCTCCCTCGTGGAGTGCGCGATAATCGATTCGTTTTGTCAGTGATTCTCACGAATGGAGTCGACATCGGAAGCACGTTTGATACGTCTTTTCTTATGTGTCCAATAGATTCTGTTGGACAGTCACATTGGGTAGGTTCGTTCCTGACATCACAGTCGCAAATCATTCGATTCTTGCACAGGTGGAAGTTGCTTGAGGCTTGCTTTCTTGTGGAACATTCTACCGGAAGTTTGAATCCCTCCGGCATTGCCAAGATCTCGCTGCCTCTGACCGCAAGTTTGCTGTGCAAAAGGGTTCGCTGGTTTAGCCAGAGATATCACGGTTATAGTGATGTCATCTACCTTTTGCGGTATGTACGGTCTAAGAGCGAGGGTCCTGGAAACGTTCGTGTTCTACAATGAAATGTGTACTCTTAGTCGTACTATAGGTTTCCATTCCATGCATTCGACAACTTCGTACACGAACTTGGATCTAGGCATATGCGCTATTCGATAAAATGAACACGAAGGTAAGATCGTTAGGCAGCCACAAAAAATGGTCCCGCACGATCCCTCACATCCGGAATATCCTGGATATCGAGATGCATTGGCCAACTCTGGAATGATTGTTGAGGGCCGAACTTTGGAGCATGTACGTCCCACACATGATCCCATCAATGCACATCTTTTAGCACTGAAGACTGTGGTGTCTGTGTCTCTCGTAAAAAGCAAGGTGCGTGGGGAACAGTGTAGTTCTACCGTAAGTCGTTGGAGAGAGATCTTGCCTATTGATTTATTAGCGTGCAGAATATTTACACACATCTGTGTGTTGATCTCGTTGAACACGATTTCTCTGCTGAATTCCATATAACATTTGCCACTAGAATTACAAGTGATCTCAGCGTTATGTCTCATATGTCCGTGTTGGCGAACTGTTGTTTGCCCGCAAAGCATGACTAATGCAAAAGTCACTGCGACGGTGATGCTGAGGCGCTGCGGGCTGAATGTTTTGAGGTCGATTTTGTTGTTAGCGCAGCTGCGGCGGCGGTGCTCGTACGTCTTTATGTCTCTGTCGCGAAGAATCGAACTTTCGATGCTTATCTGGCAATAAGCAGTGCTAACCGCTTGACCATTTCCTTGACGTGCGTTTCTTCGCAGCTGTATGCTTTTCAAAACGAGTAGAGGAACGGAAACTAGTGCATATAAAATGGACGCAACAGATATGAGTGCTCTCAGTGGCCAGCAATGGGGAGAGAATGAGCTCTTGGCAAATTTTATTCCATTTGCATGCGGGCTAATTCGGCACTAACTCTTTCCATTCTATGCCGGAGTCGTAGATCTCTCTCATAAGGTGTTTGAGGCGTATCGTTAATGGGCTTACAATTCCGATAGGATCGTATATGGAATTGAGCTGACTAACTATGTCCTTTTTTGTAAGACCAGTTTCCTTGCAGAATTCTATTTTCATTTTGAACTGGTCGCCTTTCGTGTCATAAATTACTCCCAAAAGCTTTGTGATTCCACCAGGGGCTTTGTCCTTTTCTGGGATGGTGTCATTCACCTCCTTACAGCTCGAGACGTACTCGCGGAGGTTCATTCCTATTTCTGCTAGGAGTGCCTTGCTTTGTTTGTACTTAGCAACGGCTTCAGATGGTGTCTCCGCACAAAGAACGACGTTGTCAGCATAGAGGTTATGAAGAATTTCTCCCGAGAGTGGTGAATCTTTGGATTGTAGGAATGCGAGAAGTGACATGTAAAGGATGCTGGGAGACGACTTTGCTCCGAAGGGTACCCTTTTGAAACG
Organism: Ostertagia ostertagi; assembly: GCA_036418205.1. Lineage (NCBI taxonomy): Eukaryota > Metazoa > Nematoda > Chromadorea > Rhabditida > Trichostrongylidae > Ostertagia > Ostertagia ostertagi. Next base: position 67,124 of record MU868740.1, on the reverse strand, counting down.
TTATTCGACTTTGTTTTCTCGCGTTGGCGGTTTATCGGGGTTCTTAAGCCAAAGAAACCGACACAGGTCCTTGTGTGCGTCGAGTAACCTGATTTGAGTAAAGGCAGCCTCTATATCGCATGTCATTATGATTTTGCCTGTCTTGCTAGCAATCAGAATATCATGAATCTTTCGAACTAGCGATTCTCCTTTGAGAATCACGTCGTTCAAAGAAAGTTGACCTTTGCATTTGGATGAGGCGTCAAAGACAATTCGGAGCGGGTTCGCTTTGTTTTCCCGCCACACTCCAGAGTGAGGCATGTAGTAAAGTCCTACTGAATCGGGAATGACGTCCGATACCCGTTCGATGATGTCGTCGTTTTCATATTGCTTTAAAATTTTACAATACCATTCCTTTTTCAAAGGGTTGTTTCTGAGCTGACGATGCAAACTTACTAATCTTCTGATTGCCGACGGGTAGTTGTCGGTTAATTCACTGGCATTATCTTCCAGTGGGAATGGTGCGACGACATAACCGTTTTCGAAGGGAATTCGTTTTGAATATTTCCTAAAGTAGGAGATAAGTTCGTTGTCCTCCGTGTTGTCTTCGCTTGAAATTCCCATACCCTCTAATTCGAACAACTTGTTAAGCATTGTGCTTTCTGAAGTCATGTCTGTAGTCGCAGTCATGTTGTAAGAAATGACAGGCAGCGTTACCGTGACGACTTGAGGATCGATCGATCCACGCCCGCGAATCGATGTGCCGAAGACTGTATTTGCCAGACGCAAGCCTGATGGAGTTATGAGGCTGCTGTTGTCGAGTATGAAGTTATAGTAGTAGTCAAGCCCCACCAGGATTTTGGGCAGTTGGTACACCTCGTATGTTCGGGTTGCAGACAAGAATATTCCGGTCCTGATGGAATCGCTTATCTACAGCACACAAGCGAACTCCAGGAAATCCTTTCGTCAGGACTGGCTTGGTTTGTATCAGAATTTCCATGTCTCTTCCATAGGCAGTGCCTATTCTGACGCTTACAATGCTGCTCTTGAATATTTCTGTGTTGCCTCCGATTCCTGACATTGTACAGGTCTCTGTTCTCATGCTAGGAAGACCAAGCCTCACGGCGAAATCTTCCTCAGTTATAGTCTTCTGTGCGCCTGTATCGAAAAAGAAAACTGCTTTCTCAAAGCTGTGTGAATTGTAATTCCATATCCGGCCTTCTGCGGTCATGAGAACGATTTGATCTTGATTGCCATTGCGGTGTATTTTTTCAATGGCCGCGCGGTTCTCTGTATTCTGACATTCTTCACGATGTGGCCCGATCTAGTCGCGGTTCATCACCACCTTCCTCTTCTGCAAAGTCAGCGTCGATGTGGAGATTGGTAATGTGAGCCTTCTCCTGCATAGGCCTCGTTCGTCGTGAGTCTTTGGGGCTTTCGTTTTTCACGGAAGTTCTGATGTTTGACTGTTGCGTTTGATCTTGATACGATTGCGGGTTTTGGTGTGGACTCTTGAATACGCCGGCACTGTTTTGACGGATGGCGGCTTCACTTGGATTTTCTGTTGAAAAACATAGTTTCATGTGATGAAGTTTGCCGCGCATCTTGCAGTTCTCCCTTGTGCACTCTGAGCTGGAATGTTTTTCAGAATAGCATCTCCAGCACAAGCGTTTCTCGACTGCAACTTTTCGCCTTTCCAAAACTGTCATTGGAGATCTGCATTGCCATGGTGCATGTCCGAGTTTCTCGCAAATCACGCACTTTCTGTCTTTGTCATGAGCGTTCTTCTGCTCGCTTCTTTTCTGTGCAGTAGGTTGCAGGCAAGCTTGAATGTATGATTTAGCTCCTATTTCTGCTTCAATCATTTCCATGATGCTTTCAATTGTAGCATCCTCTCTCTCCCTCATTTTCACGAGCACAGGTTCAACGATGTCACGATGGAATTTGCTCAGAATTAGCTCCGTCCACATCGCATCTGTTGTGATGCGAATGTCTTGCCCAGCAGATACCATTTGGTTGAGCAACATGCATATCTTGTCGTATACAAACTCGTTGCTGTCAGCTCTTTGATCTGCTTGCCGGAGGGCGCTAATTTGCTGAACGATACGGGATCTATTGGCGGGCTTGTTGCCGTATTTCTTTTCAGTGTCTGTATCACACAGTCATAATTTTGAGAAAGAAGCTGAATACCCTTCATTGCCTTATCGGATCTTCCGCGTAAGCTGTCTTTTAAAAGCAGCATCTTTGCGATGACAGATAACGAAGGGTTGTTGTGGACCAGTGTTTCATATGCCGCCCAAAATTCGGGGAAATCTTCGTCTTTACCGTAGAACTTTGGAAGATTTATTTTCGGTGGCGGTATAATGGGCACCTAGTCCATTCTCTGCGTGAGGTCATTCAGTGTGCTGTTTTCCTGGTCAGCACTAGCGAGCGTTTCAGGGAAGTCATTGTGAACACTTTGGGTTCGAGAGTACTTTCCCAATTTACGAGCTAGTCGGTTTTCATTACTGGAAGACTCTGTGAGTCTTGTTCTTAGCATATATGTGAGCTCCGTTGCTTCACTTATTACATCTGAGAAGTTAAGCTCATTCTCAAGTTTTTCAATTTCTTGAAGGATGTTCTTTTTGTCATCCTTGCTCTTGGTGCTGTCATAGTCCTCTTTCGTCTTGTCTATGAGCGACTGTAGACTATATCTCGCAGACTCAATCTGTTGTATGCTGCCTCCGATTAGATCAATGGTTTGAAGCGATTCTTCGTATCGAGCGTAATAGTTCGTCGAATATTTTTGAGGCAGTGCGTACTCTTTGAAGTTCGCGATGAGCGACTTCAAGTTTGTCACTCCGTTCGTTACGGGTTTCCCGTAGATTATGGCTCCCATCGCTTTGTATCGATGGGGGCCTCGGCGGGCCTCTTGAAATCAGAAGATCTGATTTACTGGTCCAGGGACCAGATTTCTCCTGTTGTGGATGTAACAGTGTTTGGCCGATGCACCAAAACTGTTACGGCTGGTTCAGTGGTAGATATTTATTGACTCTTCCGAACTACGATACATTACGTGGTTTATATACGGTCAAAGCCTTACCAGATGTTACAGTACTAGCAGATGTCTACGCAAAAAGTATGACCAGATGCTAATGTAAGAAGTAGTGAATAATCCTGCAGACTCTAGGCTAAAGGAGAAGGTAACTATTGCATATTAACTGAGAAGGTCGTGGTTTACCACGACACTTCAGCTTTCCAAAGTATTATTGAATATAGCTTACTGAAAGAGAGTGATCGTTTAAAGAGTCAAAACTCGCATGTGGAGGGAAAAACACCAACGTGTTTTTTTAATAAATGAATTTCCAAGGAATTCAGAAATTTTTGAGAGGACCCGAATTCGAAAAAAGCTTTAATAAAGAAAGAATATTCAGACACAGAAGAGACACAGAATATAGAGACAGGAACTATAATAAAGAGACAAGCGTAAATTTAGTTGAAATTTTATACGATGTATAAACGTTTTACAAGTGCGCGGTAACTGGGAAGCTCAGCGGTGGACGAGCTTGAAGCGAGGTCGGAAACCCGCATGGGTAGGGTCTCGTCGAACCCTCTGACCGGCTCTCGTAACCAAAGAACTCGAACAAAAGAACCAGACCTCTTGGTAAGACGGCGCTCCCCTTGAGCGACGGGAACGCCCCAGCGAGGCTATCCTGTGAGGCGAGATTTGCTACGACCACTTCTACCATTCGCCTTATTTCCCTGCAAACTGTCCCTATCCAGTAGGGTAGCGCTGGATCAGCACACAGTCAAAGGCGAAGAAATCAGGGCCTCAGGCTACCTCCGGAAAGGACGAGAGTGAGCAACCTGATTACCTGTGCTTACAACTGTAGAAGTGTCAGCACGGCCACTCAGTTTTCGGGCCCAATTGGAGAAACGCATCACGCGATTGTATTGAGTGAAACTCGGAGAAAAGAATCCTTAATATGCGCATGGAACGACGGGCCTGCCATTTTTCTCGGAGCGCTCTTTGAGAAGAGCTATCACAGCTATCACAGCTATCGCAGATGTCGGAGTGGTTGCATCGTTCAACACTGGAAGCGACCACCGTCTTTTGCATGCTAAACTGCATCTTGACCGAAGTCTTGTACGCCTGACCCGAGTTCGATCTAGACAACCTCGAGCAACAATTCTTCCATCACTTCGTTCCCATTGGCCCCAGAGCTAGCGGGAAGTGATAGCCGCTGGTAGGAGTTGATCATGGGCGTCGCAATGGCGATGTCAGTTCCTTTATGCCGTTCGCTTTCGCATTCGAGAGTTTGCACTCATATTATGAGAGGCGGGACGTGGACCCAAATGGTGAGTCAGATAAACCGATGGCAAGTGATAAGAGCTGATAATGGGTATCGGAATGCCAACGCCATCAGTTCTGTCACTCCCTTCGCATTGACAGTAGCAAGTTCGAGTTTTATGTGAGTTGAGGCGGGGGACGAAGAAGGTTACTGGTAGAAAGTGTTAGCAACTGATAAGTAAAAACAAGAGACATCAAAGGGTGGAAACTACTAGTTTAGTTGCGGTGACGTGGAACCTTGACTCTTACATGTGGTATAGGGTTCGGAAAGGGACACCGATATGGAGCAGTATGAATTGATATAAATGAGAAGGAACGATAAGAGCGGCTAAATGCAAGTGTCAAATTTCGTGCAGTTACCACTGACAAGCGACCAAGATCAGGTGTTGAGAGTAGGTGAAAGAAAGCGTAATGTTATGTATAGTCGTCAACTATACTGATAGAAGTGACACAATTGAGTGTGCACTCAATTGAACTCAACTAGGGTTCTAGCACGGGAGTATCTTCCATTCACAACCGTTCACCAAAAGAAGCAAAGGGTGTAGCCGCTCAATTATCTGAACTTGGACCAGTAGCGGATTTCTATCAGAACTAGGTGGAATGCTGACTGAATAGTCATATTTTACTCCAACGGCGATAATCAGGGTGGAAATTCTATCTACCTCTATTCCATTCGGGCTCTACATCAATGCTTAACACATTGGCGACAACGCAAGTTTTGGCTTTTCTGGCCACGTTGGACCGCGGCGATTTTGCGTGCGCGTTCGCTTTAGGTCGTTCAAGTAGATTCTGAGTGTAAATACACAACTAATGACCAATTCAAAAGCGAATCACTAAATTGTAATGAGCGTTACCTAACTAGGGATACAGTAGTGGAATTTCGATCGAAAGACATGGAGTTACAATGAAAAAGCAAAATTGGTAAGACTGGTTGCGATGGACTTCAAAAGCAGTGTTACGTTCATTATTTCGACCAAAACACACATATTGTCATCCCTAAGGTTGCTTATCTACTTCTACTACTATTTAAATCTTCACATTTATGAAGAGGAAAAGTAAACGAAAAACTCATTGAAATGAAGATTTCGGATAGTACAGAAATCCTCCTCTAAATCAAAGTATACGTGACCATCCTGAGTCCCACTATGTTTGCAGCTACGAATAGGTCTTTCTCATGGAATGAATGCAAGAAACTTCTAAAAGAATCAGGCGGGCCCGAAAAAAATGAGTGTAGTGGGTGCGGGGGATATATATTCCGCACGGTCCGACATGGACTACAATGCGCGGGATATATATCCCCGCGTTGTCGCCAATGTGTTAATGTTTGTGAAGTTATGATAAGCATCGACTAGACTCAACTGACACATCTTCTCAAGCATGTTCCTATTGTTTTCTCTGCCAGGTGACCTATTGTTGTGCAAGTTGTTCAGTCTAACGAATATAATACTACACGTGATCCGCACTGCTGCGTGCGGAGCTAAACTGGTAGCTAAACGATATGGACCTGAAAATGACGAAGGACATAAACCAAGACTCTAATTGCCTCTTAAGCATTATCTCCACTTTTGATTTTCAATCTCATATCGCAATTTCCTTTGAATAACAGAAGCCATTCGTAACCTTCTTGCACAGAGGAGACAGCGGACAGCAGCGAAATCATGCTGAATATACATTTTGAACAGGCTCTGCATTGTGAAGCTCACCAAATATTACGGAAATTTCTCGCATTGCCGTTTATTGGACGTTGCAACTAATAAACGTAGCCTGAGGAAAGCAAAGGAAAGCAAAACGCACAATACCGCTCATAATTCCCTGCCTGAAAGCTCCTGATGGATCAGGATCTACATCTCGGCCAGAATTGGAAACAATCACCGAAAATTCCATCACACCGGGCCTCTATAGAACAGCTGCCTGCTGGAAACAAGGTGTCGTCATTTTTGTTGTCTGAATTTCCTCATGCCGTTTAGACGATGCCAACAGGGAGACCTCCAGGGGCCGATGGATTATTCTCAGACGCTTTGCAAGCCTGCAGCCACAAACTATTATGTACCAGTTTAGCTCCGCCCGCTACCGCGCGCATTGATAGAACTGACAATCGATGAAGCTACAAGATAATTTCGCTGTTCAAGCAAAGGAGATAGGGTAGAACTGTTAAACACTGGCCGACCATGATGTCCTATCGTACTATATAAGGTGCTCACGCATTCTTCACTAGTCAGGGTGAGGAGAAGTTTGGACGGAGCCCAACCAGTTAAACAAGAATCTTCCGGACGAAAATTCAGTAATTCGGACTACATCACACTTACTGTCGGATCATCGAATCTTTTCGGGAATATCACGAGCCACTAGTATTGACCTTCATCGAAAGGCCTTCAGTTGAACTAGAGACGTTATGGTCAGCATTCAACGAACAAGGTATCGAACCACGTCACACAACAACCTTGAGTAGGTGCTACTCTGGATGTTGCACAATGATTCGACCTTTTTCCGAGACTTAGAAATAGCTGTGTAGAAAGTAGTACGATAAGGTGATCCTATTTCCCCAAATTTGTTCTCCGCTTGCCTGGAATACACTATTTCATGCTATGACTCGAATGCAGTCGGAATCAAAACAGATGGAAGAAGCAAAAATGATGACATTTTACCACTCTCAAGATCTTCCGACGAAGCCTCTCGTATGCTCAAGACTTACATACAACAGGATCGGGATCAGGTTTTATCATCAACATGTCCATAATGAAATGCATGAAAAACGGATACACTGATAGAAATCCTGTTCTCCTGCAGGGCGTTCCTCTGGAAGAATTCGATGAACATGTCTATTTTGGCCGTCTACTCAACATGAAGAACAACCTCAAAAACGAAATTGTGAAAGCTGGCTGGTTAGCGTATAACTCGATCGAATATGCGATTGAAAACACGAGAGACGGCGATTTACGAGCAAACCTGTCCAACTCCACAGTACTTCCCGCTCTGTGCTACTCGTGCGAAACTTGGTCTCTAACAAAAAATGTGCAAAATCAACTAAAAAGGATACATGCATCTTTTGAACGTCGAATGGTTTGTGTAATTCTATGCCAACAGCGACTGACTAGGCTTTGCAACGAAGGCATACGTAGAATGTGCGGATACGACACAATTCTTCACGTCGACAAGGCGAAACACCTTTTTGCGTTTCATCTAATGAGACGAGACGATGAGCGCTAGTGCACAGCTACTCTATGCTGAGGACCTCGGAACAAGAAGCGACCACGTGGTAGGCTACCTCGGCGATGGCAGGACTCCCTTGCTCACAGGAACAATAACAATTTGCGATTTTAATTCAATTAAGGTACTAGTACACTGTTCAACGACGGTGCGCGGTAAAACATCGTGGAAAAGAAGTTGGGCTCACGCAAATACATAGAATCTCAGCTGATAACGGGCCGCCAAGTAATCCAATAAAGCAATACATCCTACTATTAGGTTGTCTCATAAATAGTGTCGCTTTTTTTCAACCAAAAGATTTTTATCCAAATCCTCATGCCTTTACATCGAGTCATATACCATTCTGAAGAGAATTGTCTGCACTACAAAATATCGTGTTCTTCTTCCATCTATGTTCAATGGTTTTCAAATTTGAGGCATGCGAAATGGGAGGTCCCGCCGACAAAAATTGACCAAACCGACAACTAGCTCTAACTTTATGTTCCCTTCGGAGAAATCAATCAATGATGCACCCTCTACTTATTCATGACCTCTTCTGAACATTCCACCCCTAGGTTGCCGAAAAAGGTTTGCCCTGTTTCTTTTCGAATTGGCCGAATGATAAGCCATGGCAATTTTCAAATGGAAATTCTCCCCCTGAAACGCTCTTGTTTCATATCAACTGCTATATCTTTTGTGAGCACTTCTTTTGTTCTATTCGCTCATTTGTTTTGTTTTGATGTTTGTTAGGAATTAGCTCGAATTTTAGGGTTTAGGAGTAAGGTGCTTTGTCCACGAAAGTGACCGCATTTCTTTGAAAGGAATTATCCTTGAGGAGATAAGAAAACCAACCAGGCGCACATTCCTAACTTAGTCGCGACTTGTTCTTTAAATTCTACTAGTTTTTCAATGTCTCGGCTATAAAAAATTTCGACCTCGATCTCAGGTAATGGTGCTCAACCGTCGAGTTCTGGTTGAAAAACCGGGTCTGGAAATGGAATGATGCGACTTGTTGGGAAACCTAATAGTGTAATGTTTAGGAGAGGTCATGCATAAGTATAGGGTACAGTATTGATTGATCTCTCTCAAGGGAAGATAAAGTTAGAGATAGTTGTCGGTTCGGTCAATTTTTGTCAGCTCTGTCAGCTTGACCTCCCACTTCGCAGGCCTAAAATGTGAAAACCATGAAACATAGATGGAAGAGGAACAGAGCGTTTTGTAGAGCAGACAATTCTCTTTTGAACGGTATATAACCCGCTGTAAAAGCATGAGGATTTAGATAGAAAATTTTTCGAATAGAAAAAAAGCGACACTACTTATGAGACAACCTAATATATGTATATGATTCGCTAAAGTATTCTGTGCGTGTGTATCGTGTGCTGTTGCGTGTGTTTAGTCACGAACTTCATAAGTCGAGTTACGAGTACACCTACGCAGTGGTTCGTTAACATTCGTTTATAAGGGGTTGGATGTAGCACAAGTGATATATGATAGGAACTGATAACGACTGGTAATAGCTGATAAGAGGGGTTGAAAAACGAGCATTGCCAATTTCTTTTTGTCGTTCATACTTGGTACTAGAGCGTCTATACTCACAAGTGTTATGTGGGGTGGTCCCGGGACATTGGTGGTACATGAATGAAAGTGATAGCAACTGATAAAGGCTGATGAAATCCGTTAAAACACAAAAGTCGTCGATTCCGTTATCTGGCTCGCATTGACACCAGAACGTCCATACTGATATGTGCCATGAGGGGTGGGACCGAAACGTTGCTGAAGGGCGATTGAAAGCGATTGCAACTGATAAGGGCTGGTAAGTCGCGTCAGAACGCAAATGTCGTCAACTCCGTTACGCAGGTTGCGTTGGCACTAGAGCGTCCATACTGACAAGTGTTATGTGGGGTTGAACGGGGACATTGATGGTTGGTGATTGAAAGTGATTGCAATCGATAAGGGCTGATAAAGCGCGTCAGAAGACAAAAGTCGTCAATTCCGTTGCGCAGATCGCATTGACAACAGAGCGTTCATACTTACAAGTGTTATGTGGGGTGGGACGGAAACATTGTTGCTGGGTGATTAAAAATGATTGCAGCTGATAAGGGCTGATAAGGCGCGTCGGAACGGGAAACTCAAATTGATCAATTGCGACACTTAACTCGCGTTGTCATTAGAGCGTCCCTACTTACGAATTCAATTTGTAGTGGCACGTGCACCACTGCTTGTTGTGGTACGTGCACCGTTGTTTACGTGACCAGCTTAACTTGATACAAGTCGATTGCATAAACTCAAACAAGTCTTCAGCAAATGATAAGTTTGATTTTTATTGCAACATCAAGAAAGCCCAAACTCATTGAACCGTTAATCCTTTCGGGGTTCTGAATAATGGTGAGTGTAAACAAATGATAAGCATTAATTCCTCACTTATGTAAATAGGCATATTTCGTTTTCGTTTTGAGATTGACAGCAAGGAATCGTATTTACCGCTGAATTATCTGAATTCAAGAAAAACGCTGGGTGTTCACAGTTGTGAGACATATATGTACACCATTTCACTTCCAGACATTATCACGCCTATTTTCGATGGACTTCGACGAAACTGGGAAAAATCTAACACATTGAATAGTGAAGTGGTTCATGCTGATATTCCATGGGTCCTCCAGTTTCGCTAAAGACTGTCGTGTGATGCGCGCGATAGCGGGCGGAGCAAAACTGGTTGACTAAACTATGCGTTCATTTCCATGCGCGAATCTCTGCATAAGTACTATCGGATACGGCATATAGTACACTTATTACCAGTAATGAAGTTTCTGGAAGCGTAATAAATATTTGCGAAAACTTAGGAAAAACATGGGGTAAATCCGCACGCAACGGGTGTCCTAAACGTGATAAATGTGAAGTCTCCTCCTATCTCAAGAATTTCATCAGTTGCAGTGGGAACGCGTTTTAGCATCCACTTACAAGAGATCTTGACAAACTTCAAAGTATTCCAGACTACGGTGTGAAGTACCGTTCGCAGGCATGGAGATCAGGGGGAATGTCTATCTAAACCGAGTTCAAGAAACCACCCTTTTCTCTCACACGATCCCTTTCAAAGGGAGTTATCGGCTTCTATAAAGACAATAAACAGGTCAAGCAGCAAGATGGCCAAGAGTACTGATGCCAAGCGTGGAAAAAATATTTGGTTCACTTAGACGTATTTTAGACAGTGTTTAGACTCTTGAACTGAGTAGAACCGCTCTTGTAAATTCGTGAAACTTCAAATTAAAAAAAATCGAAGTTCGCATCCTTGTTGAGTTTTACAAGTAGCTTTTTTTGCTTCTACGGAACAAGTGCGCTTCAATATTTCGTCTTCGGAGCGCTTGGAGTGTCTTCGCACTCCCAAACTCCAAAAGCCGTTAAGAACCTGAAGGCAGTGATACAGGTGTAAGCTTCTTCAACCCTCTTAGCCCTTGAAACCCCGCTACAGTCATCATGTAAACATTGTAGGGTTGGCGCACCTACTGCGTTGGTATCCGGAGTCGTATCTCAGCTAACGGCTTGCCGGTCAATGCCTTCGCAGAGCCACCGTTCCCAGCTCCTTCGCTCACCCCCGATCAGGGTGAGTATCGGTCGAGGAAATCCTCGACAGGGGGGGGGTCGTACTGTCGTGCTGGGTCATGGGGGGTCGTACTCTTGGGGTCAGTAACAGCAGTGGTATCGTTATGCAGATGGGTAAGAGGGTATAGCGGAGCAGAAAATGAAAATATCTGAAAAAAACATGATATCAAATTTTCTTCGCAGCTCCAGTCGCTTCATTCCTCCACCTTCATGAGAAGGGCGTATTTGAAGGCAGTTCAAAGAACGAAAATGTATCCTCGCGAAGAAGAGTGCCACATGTGCGCAGGCGCTGCAAAGGCACCTCCTCTGCCTATCGCTCACACCTTCTCCCTTAATACCTCGCTGAGAATGACACTGTTGTTAGGGACCCTGTCGCTAAAACGACAACGGAAAGCCCTGGGCAAATGAAGTTGCTCTTAAGGTTGTAAGAGTTACGAAATTCGTTTACTACAAGCAGCTTCTGTCAACTGGTCATGATCATATGACACCTTCGAGTCGATTCTGCAACTTCGAGGGAGGTCGGATGCATGGCCTATACTTAGACAGAATTCGATGATGACGATTGCCTCTTTTCCTATTGCTTATGTTGGGAGGATGTTTTCCAGGCCCATTTCAAGCGTTGCCAACAATTACACTTGCAATGGTGAAGGAGGAGCGGATTTTCAGGTGGCCGGATCCGTCCTCGTTACATACTCGACGCAGATATCTTCTCAACTAGGAAATGTAGAAGAAAGCTAAGAAGACTATCAGAAAGCGCAAACCTTCCGCTTTCCAAAACTATTTTCCCTCTTTCAGAACCTCACGGCATTAGAGAGATATTGCTTTTGAAGTGTCAAAAACTAGCATGAAGATTTCAGCATCCTCGACCTTTACTCGACGAAATTCGAGAGACCCTATCTTTTTGCATGCAAGGCTTTCAAAGCAATTTCAATACTTCTTAAAAACGCGAAATCTAGCTCTATCTAACCCTACCTCAAACTGCTTCAAAGGTTATTGAATGGAGGAATGCAACCTTTTCATCGAGGTGTAGATTTCTACGGTTTTCTTTGGGATTTCAGCAAATCTGACCCAGTGACAATCGCGCCGCAGCTGCCGTTGAATCGGCCGTTGATTGATACACTCGGCTGTTTCGATATACTCAAGCAGGAAATAAGATTAAATCGCAACCCCGTGCCTTCAGGATTTCTGTGCATTTCTGAACGAACCTGACTTTGAGGTCACATAAAGTTAATGCCTCCTTCCTCGAGTCGATATTTCAGTAAATGCACACAAGTGTGCAGCGATGAAATGCGGTGCGTAGATGACAAGATGAGGCGTCCATAGCATTATTTTGCAGGATTTTTTTGATTAATTAATCGAATTAGTTTGCTCTGTTTTAGGGGGTTGTGCCAGGATCTCGATTTCGGGGGGGGGGGTCGTACTTTTGCGACCACGTACTCGACACGATTTTCACCCTGCCCCCGAGACCGCTGGAGCAGGTCCTAATTGCGCAACTCTTTGACATCTTAAGCCCTTTATCTTATGAGACATGCTCCTAATTCATAATTTCTGTCATTTTCATCCCTGCACTATATTTTTTCATTTTTACTATTGGCATTTTGTGTTTCTATTGACTATTCATTATATTCCTGTGCTTTAATTATGAACAATAGCTTAATAAATAAAAAAAACCCTGCAATTAAGTCGAGAAGATCTTGGGAGGGATCAGAACGAAGTACTGGGTTGTTCAAAAGTTCCGCCGTTTTCAACTCCCATTTGAACGCTTTTTTCTTGAACACTTCTAAGAAGACTTCTTCCGGCCACCAGTTCACATATTAGTAGAAAGCGTGTCACTGTCTGAATCCACTGTTACTCTGACCCTGAAGCATTTTTCTCTCCACTTTTTGAAGTGTTGAATACATCATGAATTTTTGTTCCCTCTCAATTTGTTTCAGTTTGTTTTCCGTATAAGGGCACGTGCGAAACGGAAGACAAACTACTTCTTTGAAAAGAACCCCCTCTAATTAATTTGTTACATTCTTTGTATTAATTTCATTTACATTTACTTGGTTGGAAAGGTGTTGAAGCAAGCTGGTATATCAACTGAGCATTTGACTCCGAATCCCCAAAAAGTTTACTGTGCACTCGTGATCCAAAATGTTTTTCTCGCGATGATGAAGCTTCGAAGAAGACTACCGAGAAGGTCGAATATCGCAGACTGATAGAGATTAACTGTGCGTTTTGATCAAACCTAGACCGCATAAAACTGTCAAGCAGGCCGCTTCTCATTTAGGCCTGACTGGATGGGGTTCCCAACTATAAAGGTGTCCAAAGAAGGTTCAAAGAAGTCGACAAGTGGGTGCCGCCAACTTATTTCCCCTGAGTTGCGCAGCCCCATCTCAGTTCACTTGCGATTGTGCACAAGTAAAACTAGCTCAGCTACTTCGAGCATCTTGCACAGTAGGGCTCTCACCTACCGACTGCCACTTCTCGAGCTACCTGGATAGACTTTCCAAAAGAATCAGACGTTGAAATCCAACGTGGTGGTGAAGCGGCCTTCCCCATGTTCTTCGCCTACAGAACTCCAGCACTTCCAACATCCGGATCTGTTAGACACTCTTCCTTTGAACCATAACGTTCTTATCTCGGAGTATGTTTTGTTTAGAACAAGTTGCGCTTCACTTGAGGGTCAGAATCGGCGGAAGCTTTCCGGCAGATGACACCTTCTTGCGTACAACGATGTATGTCTTCTTCAAGCGACTCGAGACCTCACTTGAAATTGGTTGAAGGATATTTGAAGTTATATAGCTTATATATTTTTTATTGAGCAGTGAATCATTGTTTAAGGCAAGACTCGAGCCGATCAATTGTCATCGGAATCGAGATTTCTGAGCTTTCATAACGCTCCTCCCTGTATGTACAGTCCGGAATGAAGGAGAAAGTTTTCTCAGCAATCTGTCAAGGCTGTTAGCGGGAATTCCAAGTTTAATCTGGTTGAGTTTACGAGGCAAAATGTACAGCATCCAAAAGCGACTTCCTCGGAATAATTGCTGCTTTTTAAAACCTTGAAGTACGGCAAACGCGTCTCGTCCTCCGTAATCCTCAACCAGCATGAATTCTTCGGGTATTCGAATGATAGAGGAATTACTTCTTGACATCGGCCTGGCTCTGGCAAATTTCTGTGATAAGCGTGCCATTAGGAAGCGTTGGGTGGCTACAACAGAAAGGAAACCCGACTAGCTTCCACTCCTCAATAGAATCGTCCGCGAAAATTTTTTGCATTCTCACCAAACATGGCTCTGCCAAATTTGACCACAAGGGCAACGTATAAATTTCCACGCAGTTTCCGAAGAGAAAAAATTTCCAAATCGTAGTCTGTGGACGATCGTAGGTAGGTCGAAAAGGGAACCTATGGAAAGGAGTGCTCAGAGGGGGGTGCTCCACGACGCATTGGAAGAATAGATTAAGTGTGGAATTAGGAGAATAGAGACAAAACGACTGATAGGATATGATGCAGTAGAAAAGCAAATTTGTTGCTGAAGCTTAATAAGGCCAGGAAACTCTTCTCGCTCCGAGAACCAAGTGGAATCTTTCCGTCGCCAATATATGTAACAGATGCAAAGCGAGAATTTGGACGCGTAACAGTCCCTCCGCCTTTTCGAGTTGTTCCAAGACAACGCTTTTTTCGTTCATATTGTGAACGATACGTATGGCCAGCCGTGTAGCAACGGAATCGTCCGGAGACCCGCGTTTGTGGTCGCGGTCCCTTCAACATTTCAGTCAATACATGGGTGATTTCGGTTACAGCAGACCTTCTTCCTTTTCCCGTTTTCATATAATGCGGGAATGAATTTTTCGTTCCACTTTTTTGTTTATCCTGATTTAATGACCTAAATTCTGGCTTCGCTGAGGTTTTTACTGCATGGAAAAACCTCACCAATCAGAATTCAGACTAGAAAATTGCTTTCACAGGTCGACAAAGTTTTTTTTTCCAGGGACCCTTTCGTTGTGAAACAGTAGTATTTTACGCCTGACGGAGAGGGACGAATTCCGAGCAGAATGCCTGCACACTTCGGGAGTCCTCTTCTCATTTAAGGGTCAATCTTGAAGTGAACTTTCCCGCGGATCTGACGCAGTGTTATGGAAGAAAAAGGTATATCACCAAGCAAAATAGACTTCAATATCTGCTTGATTAATGTACTGCAGCTATTTCTTTGCTCCAATCGACAAAATCAATTATTGCCGCGCCTGTTGAAGAACTGCCGCATTACGGCGCCGCGCAGATAACCGCGCGCGACGGCGCCACTCCCGGACGATTCTGTTGCACGCTCCCCGTATAAGCCAGATACTCATGGGTTTTATAAAACATGGTTATTTCGCGGAAGGCCGTCAAAAAGCGACCGCGAAAAATTTGGGAAGAAAGAATATTTAGATTCCGACAATGAGGAAGTGCGGAAGTAGAGTCAGATGATGCGCATTCGGAAAATTTTCAGCTCTTGATATTCAATACAGAAAAATGCAATGCTTCCTCTCGCTGGTCTGAAGTGTGCCAAGAATGGAAGTTTCTACCACCTACTGAGAACACATTCTCGTTGCCGTCTTCCTGAACTATGACAAAACTGGCCTGCTCAGGATCTACCCTCCGACTGACAAATGAAGGATACCAATCCGAAGTTGAAATTCGTAATGAAATCTAAGCGCAGATCTCAGAAAAAAAACCTTCCAAATTTCCTGAATAACTCTTTGAGTAGAGTTACGAGGGCTGTTTCAAATGGAATCTTAATGTAAGGCACACCGGCAGAGAGGAAATGCAAGCGGGGCCTTGGTCTATAGGTAGCGTTTACGGCTCCTATTGGTGAGGCCATAGATGCTGGAAGCGGATCCTTCGCTCAGTGTAACTACTTGGGATGTAAGGAAGACATGAGCCGATTTTTCGAAGGGTCCAGAACTTTCGCTTATCGATTGACACCTACAACCTGCCACGTGATAGATTATCGCTGTCGAACATACTTCTCCGCAGTAGGTATCTGTAGCCGGCTTGCCTTCTTTAACGTTAATCGTGACGTCGATTCCACATGAGTTCCTTCGAGCGATCGTCTTCAATGAGTGGCGCTGCGGCACAGGAGCAGTGGGAACCTTCAACATTATCAGCATCGCACTGGGGAGGGACACCACTTCCATCATCAGTGCTAAGCTCCGGTTCGTATGCTTCAAAGGAGGAGACACGGCTTCTGAGCAAGTCAAGGTTGGGGAGCCCCCAAACAAGGAAAGACTTCACCGTTCTAGGCGCTGTCGAAGAGGATCCGAAGGTTGGCACCCGCAACCTTGTTATGACCCAGGTGCACCCATCCCACAGTCTTCAGTCTCCATGCCCTCGCCACAGGAATGCGCCGACTCGATAGATCCCTCATGTCTTGACTGATAGCACGCGGTTCAGGCGGGTACCCATTTGTCACTTTCTCCTTCTTTGTCCGCACCGAGAGGAGTTTTTGGAAAGCATGATCACGAGAGATGAGTGTTCGATCCTCTACAATTCTAACAAGCACAGTGCCGTGTGGCTCCCTCGAGGAAGTGACCCGCCGACACAAGCAAAATCGGACCTCTACCCAAAAACTGTCTTCTTTGCTAGCTCAGGGATTCGTGAGAAATGTTTTATTATGAGGTGCTCCCGCAAGAACACACCGCCGCTACCGGCAGCATTTACGACAGTCAGTTCCAGAAACTAGCGGACGCTGTTCGAGAAAAACGACGGAGACGAATTTTTGCCCACCTACTCCACGATGACGCCAGGCCCCACAGCTAAGGAGACCCATGCAAAATTGGAAGAGCTGGTTTGAGACGCAGTTCTCCACCTATCCTATTCCTCTGACATTGCCCTCTTTGACTGTCATTTATTTCATCTCCTTGAGGTATTCTAGCAAAGAAAAATTTCACCAAAGTTGAATACGTTGAAGGAGCGGTCGGCGATTTCTTTGACTCTCAGTCTGCTCAGCTCTGGGAGAAGGGGATCGCTGACCTGCCCATTAGGTGGGACTCTGTAGTGAGTAACAATGGTGACAACATTGTTGATTAGATTCCATTGTACGCGGAATAGAAAAGTAAAGCACCAAAAAGTGTCAAACGGCTCAGGACTTTCTTACCATCCTAATATATTTGTTTTAGGTATAAAAACTAAGTAGTGTTTGAAAGCATGAAACATGCAGCGTTATCATGTTTGGAAGAGTTTGTCCCAAGCCTAAACCATTTTTGTCGTAATGGTACCGATCAGGTGGTTACAGTGTCGGGGTGTCTCAACGTCGCCGATGGTGACCATTTCTGATTATGTTCTAAACAAATGTCTTATGCTTGCTTAGCGGATCAAACTATTTCTGAAGGGTAACTTAGAGAAAACTGACGTTTGGACCCAATTGCGAAGGGAGCCGATAATCATTCATTGTGTTGTCCCTAGCCACTGCTCTAGTGTTGGTCTACCATAAAGACGGCGAGCGCGCACTTAAAAAAACCACGTGACTTTTCGGATACCGCAATCAAGTTAGGTGAACACGTATATTTCTTTTTACGCGTAATTGAAAGTTTGTTCCATCTCATAACTGATTACTTTATAATATATCTATGAACGCCCACATTTTCGACGTTATGTCAAAATTTTACAATATATTTGGATAAAGCTAAGGGTAGTTTGACGCGCTGAACAGGAATATTACCTCTGCTCAGTACGAATGTGGAGGACGCGTGCACCACGAACGCCAGGGGCGGTCATTTGCAAATGGACATTGGGAGGCTCCTTGCTAGCTCTTTCTATTTGTGATATAAAGAATACTGATGATTTAGCGAAAGTGCGAGCCCCTTAACAATGTTGTCAAGAATAACAAAGGTGAGAAGCCGCCAGAGAGTCGAGTTCCAAACCTCTTGCTTAAAGCGAGAGATTACCATAAAGTGCGTATGCAGCGTGGAAGCACACGCACCATTGGAAGGCAGTAGTCAGGGGCCCCCAGGAACACCATTGGAAGGCAGTAGTCAGGGGCCCCCAGGAACACAATGTTGCGTTTTTGTGGTCAAAGGTTCGCTAGTTGCAGCGTACAAGCCTTGCCATTCCTTTCTGAGCCCCGCCACGGTCTGTGCTCCGCCCCCAGCAGCAGCGCCCTTCGATTGCCAATGTGACAAGATATTCCACTTTCAGAGTGTATCCTATATGCTTGCTGAATGATAGAAGCTATCAGCATAACATGTGCAAACGACCTCCTAATTTGTTGCTAGCTCGTCCATTATCGGAGGTCGACGGGCAAGGAAAGGGGTCGCATTTTGCGCCTTCTTAACGGATTTCTTCGCTTTTTTCGCCACTGAAGCATTATTCAGCATCTCCACTTCCACTATGAACCCAGCCCAAACTTATCGTAATCCCTCGCTTCAACCACCTGAGCCGCTGCCACTACATTATCTCCCTTCATACCTGCGTTCGGAGAACCGGTCCACAGCTTTGGAAGACGTACTCGTTGCCTAGTAGTGTACTCGTTACAAATGGCCACTTCGACCTGATACCCTTGCCTTCTGAACAGTGCATCTCAGCAAGCATCGAAATCCTCGTGCTATTCTATCTCACTGAAGACATTCACCTAACAGTTTTGATTTTGTAGGCATCGAATTTAGAGTACAAAATGATGTTCTAATGATCCGGTGTCAATAAAGGCGATGCCATCATTAAATTACACAGTTACGTAGCAAACTGATAGTTGAGATATGCACTCGCGAGTTATAATGTGAATTCGCTCGCTATCGTAAAGCTCAGAAACTTTTGATGAGGCATATTCTCGAAAACTCGTAGTTTAGATTTCGATTTCGGGGAATTTTCTTGCACATCATATTTTCCAATTTCTTTGCTTGTTGGCCGCGCTTTGTTACAAATGGGAAAGTTTAAAGGTTAAAGATTTTTCTGAGATGTATCGAGTGAGTGTGGAAGGTGTTTGGTGTTCGATGTGGCTGATCAAGGTAACAGCGGACCGGATGCCGGTGCTTAGAGAGCAACCAATATCATCTCTCTCATCAAACAGACACGACACAGAGGGGGTGGAAGAAAGACCTTCCCGCTGCCATCATTTTTGACAGATGCGCGGCTGTCAAAAGCAACGCACTTTTTGCTTTTGTTGTTCTCGTCGTGGAGTATGGCGCTCGTGCTAATGATCTATGGGAGGGATGGAATAGTGAGGTTTTGAGACGATTTCTTCAAAATCTCGGTCTCCTCAGTATACGACACGTCAGAATAAATACCCCACTACTATATATTGTGATATCCGTCATAAATCTCGGAACGAGTACGCAAATGCAGAGGACGAGCAAACACACTAACAGACTTATATAGAAACGCGACTCCAGATTTCAAATAAAGCATTATAGTTCCCAACGTTCCCATGAAGGGATACGCTGCGATCACACTTTGTATTCAGAAATTGAATCGGTTCGCAGAATAAGCCGACTCAACACTATCTCGTCGCTCACGTGCCTCAACTTTCGATCGGGACACGACGAGTGCTATTGGGAGATGCTCACAGCTGAGTCTAAAGTAAGGAACTCATGTATTTTAATTTTTTCCCTGGACATGCAATCTATTCATCTTAGTGTGCAATCTGTGCTCGATCAGAAAATTCGCACGGGTAATCGTCTATTGCTGCTACAGGGTGAACTAAAGTATTTGTGCACCGCTGCTTCATAGTCAGCTCGAGACTAACATTCAAACATTATTTCTCACTAGCACTATTCATTGCAATGATGGCAATCAAAATATGCAATCTGTTCCAACCCAGCCTGTTTCAAGTCATCCTGATATGTACTTCCACTGTATCTGTTGACAGTAATGCTTCATCTGCTTCTATTCGCCTTTCGGAAAACTTGTAGTACCTCCTCAGCTTGTAGATAACGAACTCTCCTACTTTAACTCCAATATCAGATACTCACGAGGGATGTTCATTCTCTCTCCTACTCTATGGCCCATGGGCTGTGATGTTCTTACCCTAACCGAAGCTCTGTTGAAATCGACAAGTCAGCATAAACCGTTGCTGTGTAAACATTTAGCTGCCTATTTTTTTATTTATGGTTACTCTTGCACAAATGAAACAAACAAGGTCATATCAAATGGGAGACACTGTTCAAGATAATGTGCAAATATATTAATATATGTATATGTACATGTACAGCTACACAATAAGGAGAGGTTAGGATATGCAGGATTGAAGGGAATGTCATGAAGAAAAAGTTGTGAAAGCTTTTGGCTCATAGAGTACGCGGGGAGAATCCAAGGGGGCACCAAGGAGAGGAAGGGCAATGGCAAGCCGCTAAGCGGGAGAAGCGACTCCGGATTTCAACGTAGTAGGTCCCGCAACTCCTCCCAGACCCGCAATGTAGGTACTGGGGAAGGAGGGAAGATAATACTGGGCTAGAAAGAGAATAGTACGGTTGTTGATCATTCAAAGGAATGGTCCAATTAAGTATAATAACAAGAAAGTTAATGGCGATGCACACATAGTAGTATGTGCGATATTGTTAGGTCATCACAAGAGAGCTATAAACAGGAAGCGATAAGGAAAGGCGAGCAAGGAAGGAAAGGAAGGATCAATCATGTAGGCTGAAATCATGAAGCGTTGCTGCTCAAGATAGTATCTACAGTGCGTGTTAGGCCTATCAGATCGCAAGCGATAAGGGTGGCCCTTGATATTTCTATGAATGGGGACATCTCAGAAATGTCAGTCTGTTTCAAATTCATCTTATCCATCGCATTTTCATACATCGCTTCGAAATCAGTCAAATTTCGTCGGAACTTTAGACTCTTCAAGTAGCATGCTAGGGCGCTCATCCTATGACAATGTTGACAATCCTTTGCGCATAAAAGAGTGATATGTAAAATTTCTTCGAACTTTTTCTATTTTTTTGATCAGCTATCTGATTTTGCACGGTGGCTAGATTGGCGAGCAATATTACAAGATTGGGTGTACGTAACATTGAATAGACAAAGTAGCAGTCCAGGGTCGCTCATTCTGAAGGCTCACAGAATGAAATCAGCTCTGCAGCTTGCATTAGAAACTGTTATACGTATAAATTAATCAAAGTGAAGCTTATCGGTGTGGACAAAAACAGGTTCCCGAACTCTACTGATTCTGGAGAGTTCGACGCCACACATTGAGAACGGAAGCTAGGATGATTTTCACTGAATCTTATAAGAGCTCTTTTTGGACAGAGATAACCAGATTCCACTTTCTAGACCATTCCAAGCCTCCACGCAGTTTATAGCGTTCTGTTGCAGTCGTTATGGTGAAAATTTTTGAAGCATAACATAAAGATTGCAGTAAACGCCAGATGGAATAGAGTCCAACCAAGTCATCGACATGTAGTAGGAACATGAGCGTCCCAATACATGTACCTTGGTTTACTCCACTAGGAGTGGGATAAGAATACGAATGAGATTCGTTCACGAACACCTGCGCCCTGTCACTGAGAAAGGAACGTGAGACATGATGTAGTCGACCTCCAATGCCGTAGACGTCTAGTTTCCTAAGAAACAGCGGTATTGAAATGGAGCAAAAAGCTTTAGCATAGTCTATATAGCAGACTGGAACGAAATGCCGTTTGTCAATTCTTCTATGCCAGAGGGGACTGTGGACAGTAAGGCCGACATGGCAGACCTGCGCCTCAGAAAGCCATGCTGACTGTTATGTGGTAAACTGCTTTCCGTCAAAAACCAGGTAATTTTTTGGCAAACTAATTCTATAACTTTACTCACGGAAGTGGTTAGTCTGTAATTAGAGACGTCGCTTTCTTGGCATCCTTCCATGAAAATAGTTTGACAAAGCCTATCCTTATGAGGTATTGAGACGTGATCGGCCCCGTGTTAAAGGTAAGGGTAGCGCTACTGTTTAGACGAGCATTTCGCTGCCATAGTGTTTCAGGAAAGTGTCCCTAAAGCTTATGAGATTCTGTCTGAATCTTTTGATTGTGCGATATAAACCTAGCAATAGGATTCACCGCCTCATTGTGGTCTGCAGGGCACTTGAATCCTACTCTAAGCATAGCTAACAACTTTTCAAAT
Source organism: Ostertagia ostertagi (assembly GCA_036418205.1). NCBI lineage: Eukaryota > Metazoa > Nematoda > Chromadorea > Rhabditida > Trichostrongylidae > Ostertagia > Ostertagia ostertagi. The sequence goes on along the minus strand of MU868740.1, from coordinate 44,979 downwards.
GTATAATTGATCTCTCTACTTGTGGCATTTGGGTGTTAATGGGCGAGTTTAATTATCCAGACATAGATTGGATCCCCAGATATTGCCATTAACAAGTAAGATCGCCTTCCCACCACCATTGATAACAGTGACCACGACTCTCTCTGCTTCACTCAACTCATTCCTTTCGAGCACAACGAAATCATATTGAAGTACAACTTCAGCAGTGCCAACTACACGGTCATCAATAATTGCCTAAGTGAACTTGGCTGGATCTTTTCGTAGCTGTTGTGGTCTTTTGTGAATCTATAGACTATTTTTATTCATACTGAACCATTGCACAGTTTATTTCGTTCCTCTTCGAAATGTGTCACTTAAAAGTCCCAGCTTGCCTACGTATCTCACTACTCCGTACAACGCTAAAATTGACGTTTATGGACGTCAGAAAGCTGCTAACAGTGCTAATAATCTGAATAAGTGTAAGATGTTTTCCGAAAGTTTTGAGAAAAAGGTATTCAAGTATAATATTATTCGAGTATAATCTCCGTTGAAAAGAAAGTTTTGCAGTCCAATAATAAGTAGCTTTCTACAATTTCTGGACTTTCGTATTGAAAAAGGGGTGTACGCTCCCATGAAGAGCTACGGTTACGCAGCAGTTTCTGGTGTTGATAAAGCGGAATTGCTAGCAGAGGCTTTTGCTAAAGTATATCAAGGGCAACCTTGCTTTGCGTTCTGTTTCAGAATTCTCCAAAAGAGAGACTCGGTTTGGTTTAGTCGTAATGAGATTTCGGAGCTTCTATTGACATGGAAAAGTTTCTTCTGTGACTTCAGATGAAACACCTTTCGTTTTCTTGAAGAGAGTAGCGCAAATGATCCCTCGCCTCTTGAGGATCTTTTCAGTTTAATGTCCTTCCATGCTTTAGTTCCCCGTGCTTCGCATCATGCCTTTATTATTCCGGCTAGAAACAAGCCTCCTCGCAGTGCTCCTCACAACTACAGACCCTTCAAAGTCAGTGTCTTGTAGGTAATTTGAAAAAAATAGTGAAGAAGGCAATTGTTTGTCAGCTAGTGTCGAACCACATCTTGCCCACCAATCACGGATACAGGGAGCCCACGTTGACGGTAACATTGATGTTGGAGTCAATAAATGATTGGATAAGTTAATTAGACGCTAGAAAAAATTTGATTGGCATATATGTTGATTTTGAGAATGTTTTCGATAGGGTCAACCATTCCATTTTACTGCAAAATCTTTACAAGTAGGCACTCACAATGGAGTCATAAGGTGGGTTGAAGAGTTTTCAAGCAGCGCACTTTCCAAGTTTTGGTCAACATTTCTTTCCCAGATGTCAAAAATGCTCCTAGTGGAGTTCCCCAAGGTAGTGGTGTACTGCCGCTATGCTACTCAGTATCTTTGCCATTGACTTGCCACAATCGATTTGATGTTAAATTGAAAATGTTTGCTAATGATGTCCGGCATAATTTCGAAAACTCAAAGCGCCATACCAGTAACGTTGCATTGCTGTGCCATAGGAAGATTCGCTGGCGTTCCACGACCTAAGCTAGAGTGGATCGCTTCTCACTCCTTCCAACTACGGGAATCTGAAGGGGCTTCAGAAAAACGACGCTTAGCGGTATTCGGAAGCCGACCATGCCTCGAAGAGGAGTGATAACACCGCGAGGCATTGACCCTCGCAGCGTAGGGTAATTACGAGGTCAGCTAGCGCTTGGTTATTGGCTAGCGATCACGAAGGAAAAAACGCGTAAAAACAAAGTAGTGTTTAGGTAATAACATATATATCATCGGATAGCACTCATCGCGCCGAGTACAACTGTATGAATTTCAAAACTAGTTCTGTATTCTCTGTCCGTAGATTTTTCAAAGGGTGAGGTATTGTCTCTTATCTAGTTTACCTTAGCCTTTGTTCATAAGCCATTATTGCCATTACACGGCACAGTATATCATATTCTCGGAATAACCATTCGAATCGTTGGTCATACATTTCGCTTAAGCGCAATTTCGGAAAGAAAAGAAAAGTGATTGTGCTCGAAGAATTTGACGTAAACCCGATATTCAGAGCCAAATTATGTAAAAACCGCTTTGCTGCATTCCAATAAACAACAAAGTTGGATGCGCAGTCATACTTTAGTTCAAGTCTTGTAGCGTTTTCGTCGTATTTTCCTCTACACTGTGATTGAAATGACGCTTTTCAAATTTGAAGATGTCTAAATCGATAAGGGTTCGATGATCGGGAGCGACCTGTGAACAATGGATAAAAATGCATATAAAAAGGAGCGTGCGAGCGAGTAGACTACTGTGACCATTAGGGATCTTACGAATCGGTTGTTCTACTTTAAGGGAATTTTGCGCGGAAATTCTTGGCACGTCGTTGCTAAACATGAATATGTCAGTTGTTGATCACTGAAATAGCAACACAGTTTCACGCATGAAGATTCGTTTCTGCAGAGAAACAAACGTACAAAAAACTACGTTATGACCATCGAAGACAGGAGCCAGAGCAGGCGAGCCATGGAAAGAAGACGGCGTGGCGGCCTCGCTACCAGGCGACGTAATGAGAGGATCGGGTTAAAGCGCGCGATTTCGATTTCAAATCGATCGATGGAATAGGATGAAGTAGAAGTGTAAGATGTGAATGCAACGAAGCAGAAGGCCGGAAAGAGCTTCTAGTGAATGCACTCCAAGAACCAAGTTTGAGCATCCCCGTCGCCAGCATTCGTGAAAGAGTCCGTGGGCAATTCGAACGCGTAGCAGCCTTTTCGACTTTTCGAATTTCTAATCAAAAAGAAAGCAATACTTCAGTTCTTTTCACTATTATCGTGGATAATGGGTCTCAAGCCAGTGATTTATGGCTGAAATAGAATAATGATTTTTCCGCGCAAGATTCCTTTAAGGTCAGAATTGGATTCCGCCCCAGCTTAAAAGGTAAAGCTGGTGACCTTCCTAACCGATCCCGACCTATAACACATCCTGGAACTCGTTGTGGGGAGAGGTATCTGTAGGAGTTCAAATTTTTCCGTTTCATTCGCTTTCAGCGGAGTTATGGTAGTGCGACGGTGTTTGATAGGTGGGACTGCCAATCAGCGTCATTTTTCACATTCTGTGGGCGGTATTGTAGATGAAAAGAACTCAAGTTCACTTCTCGACAGCCTCGTACTTCGGCTAGGCGCAGGTTGCCGGAATGGAGTACTTGGAAATGTGCAAAATAGTTGAAACTCCGGCTACTTTTCTCAAAATCAAAAGAACGGTCTCTCGTTATTTTGTATTGTATCAACTGAGAGCCTCTCAGTCCTGTTTTTAAGTTCAGTTTGATTTATACCGTTCGTTCTTTGGTCGTTCTGCTGTGTTCGTTGCTGCGCTTATTTCTTTTTCACATGCGAACTGCGTGTAATAAAGTATGTGAGAATGATCGACTCCCACCCTCACACAGTCCTGTAGATATTGGGTGATGGTGCTTAAGGTGCTACACGCAGATAAGAACCCTCGAATTTTTCTCAGGATTTTTAGAAAAGGCACGTTTGGGTATTCGATGGCGTAGGGTCATTATCAAAACGGCTCATAGACTTATCATTGTTTCGATAATCAGGAGGACTATTCGTCATGTTCGATGAAGTGGGCAATTGTTTGGCACGCGATTCTTGCACGGACACTCGCTCTTGTGCTAGGGTATGATCGTTGTTGAAAACAAATGTAAGCATTAACCCTCTTTAATTGAGATCGCTTTTGAATCGGAACGCTGCATATTCGCCAGTGTTTGATCATTTGACCGCGTCATGAGAGCACATGCCGCTCTCTTGAAGGCAAAAACTAGGCATGAACCATTTCCTTCGGGCTTTGGTGTATAGGGTGGACCCTAGAGGGAATTCATAGAAGTAGCGCTCTCGTGCATGGCGCTAGTGTCCTGCAACTTCACAGGCAGTAGCTGTAATGTTTGTCCAAAGCACGGTCTTGTTTGTAGCTCTCTCATCTGTTGTGCTTTCTCGCCTCGTACAATTGAATTTTATAGTAGTAGGTAAACCGGTAATCATATCCAAAGGCCGATTATTCTAATTGACTTCAACTTTCAAATAATGGCGCTGATGAATTATAGTGATTTTCGGTGCTGACTATGATTTACAAGATGTGATAACTCGTTTTCCTCGTCTTTAGTACCTTTTGGTTGTTAGGGACAGGGTCGACCGTCCGTACAAAGTCCAATGGGGGGGGGAGCGGGTAATATTTTGCCAACCGGACAGGGAGGGTCGTATTCGCAGGAGTCACCGTTGCAATACTCCAACTACAATACCGCTACTAATTTTTGTTCAATCGACGGTTTGCGACGGTCGGAAACCGTCGCAAACCGTCGGCTCGCCATAACTCTTTAAAAAGTGGTCGCTCGACCTGCAGTTTATACCGTCTGATAGCTCTGCTCGAGATCTACAAGATGGGAGAATTCAATTTCTGAAAGAAAATTTCCATCTAGGATTGCGCATGCACTCGACCTCCATCCCGAGAAGTAATGAATATACTTTGTTTATGATGATGAGCATTATAAGTTCTCCTATGCAGCCTGCATCTATCCCACAGAAAGATGGATCTCAACACACCTCAGAATACGGCACGTACCCAACCGGTCCCCATATAGTGAGATTGGAATGAATGTTTTTTTTCGAATTTCACGATCTTTACTTCGTTCTAGAGCGCTAATTGGCTAACGTGCGCCTGATCAACCAGCGGTAGTAGTAGACCGTATTATGTTACATTCCTACTTTAGAGATATTTGCAGAAACCTGAGAGATAGCCAGGAATCTCTCCACTGACGTAGGACTCCGGTCACTTTTCTGCGAGGAATGAGGGTAGAAAATTTGGCGAGGGTAAGCTTTCCTTCCGTGGTGTGGCCCCAAACATCACTCTCCGTCATGCCCTAAAATGAAAATCAGATTTTTTGTTTTCAGATGACTTACAGAGCTGAGGGGTGCACCGCTTCGATTTTCCGGAAAAATACTCCGAATGGTGTAACGCAGGTCCCACACAAACTTTGTTTTTCTCACTTTTCCCCATTGCCGATCGTCCTCCCAGCCCTTGGCCCACGTGCGATTTAGCGAGAAATTCGCTCCACCAGCGTGGATTCGGTCACTTGTCTGTAGGGGAGATGGTAGGAAAAATTGGCACGGGTGGCTTTCCTTCCGTGGGTGTGCCCAAAGATCACTTTCCGTTCATGCCCTGAAATAAAAACAGATTTTTGATTTCCAGATGAACTCTCAGACCTGATATGTGCCACATTGGATTCCCCGTAAAAATAGCTTATCGAATGTATACATTACTCGTCCCAGTTGAAATGGTTTTTCACCGTTTTTCAGCCTTCTCTATGCCAATTGGCATCATTATCCCACTATTACTATCCAAATCTCAAGTTTCATTTTTCGTCAAAACTCGTCTATTGGGTAATTCGATGCCCTGATTACGAATATGACATCATTCTCGTGTGGGGCCCAAACATCACACCTCGCCCATTTTTGCGACATGTTCCATGTTTAGAGCAGATGGTTATGTAGAAAGCTGTGAAGGCAGCGGACGAATTTCTTTTACTGGCTAGACTACGGTCACTTGTCTGTAGGAATTACATAGAAACCTTGGTGGCAGGTGAGTCTTCTTCGTACTGCGACCCCAAACATCACACACTCGTCATGCCCTTGCGATATGATCAGATTTTTTTTGGTTCTCCAGATGAAATAGAAGACTGAGATGTGCACCATTCAATTCCCATAACAAAGACTGTCGCACGGTATCAACTCACTTTTTGGAGAACATCTAGATTTACACTGCCACTAGCATCCATTTTGTGAGATTCGCAATTTTCCAAGGGATGTTTTGAGGAAATTCGCGATGGGAGGGCGAACTCTCTTCCTATCGTAGAGTAAGTTTACTTGTATGTTGGAAAAAAGATGATACACTCGGGCTTGGCGGAGTGTTTCTTCCCTGGTGTGGCCTCAAACATCGCTCTTCGGGTCGCCCTGGAATAAAAAACCAGATTTTGTCGGTTCCAGGTGGCTCTACGGATCTGTGGTGTACACCATGTCGATTCTTCCATGGAAAATGCTATCGACACGATATACCTACATCTCAGTTCCACTTGAAACTCGTTTTTCACCGTTTTCGCCTTTTCCTTATCGGCCGATCGCTTCCTCACCCTTGCCACCCACGTGCTATTCACGTGCGCGGAGGCGCGAGAGCTCACGTGGACAGCGATGGCCTTTCTCGGTAGCTGGCGGGCAGCCGATCGAGACACCGCATATTCGTGTCGAAGTGCGTAGGAAAGTCACCACGCACCGCGCACGTGAATAGCCGTGGGTGGCAAGGCTGCAGGAAGGCGAGCGGCGATAAGGAAAAGGCCGAAAACGGTGAAAAACGAAAGTTTCAAGTGGGAACTGAGAGGTATATCGTTTCGATAGCATTTTTGCATGGAGAACGAATGGTGTACACCACAGATCCGTAGAGCCACCTGGAAGACCAAAATCTGATTTTTACCCAGGCATGACGGAGAGCGATGTTTGAGGCACACCAGGGAAGAAACACTCGCTCAAGCCGAGTGTATCATCTTTTTCCAACATACATGTAAACTTACTCTACGATAGGGAGAAAGTTCGTCCCTCCCATCTCGAATTTCCTCAAACATCCGTTCGAAAATTACGAAAATCTCACAAAATGGATCTAGTGGCATTGAAACTAGATGTTCTCCAAAAAGTGAGTTGTATACGGTTCGATGTATTTTGCTATGGGAATGGAATGGTGCACGTCTCAGTCTTCTATGTTCATCTGGAGAACCAAAAAAATTGATCATAGCGCAATGGCGGCATGACGAGAGTGTGACTGTTTGGGGTCGCAGTACGGAAGGAAGACTTCACCTGCCACCAAAGTTTCTATTAATTTTACGACAAGGAACCGCATTAGATCTACGCCATGTAAAGGAAATTCGACGCGCTGCACTTCACAGCGTCTATACATAGCTCTGCTGTAAACATGAACATGTCGCAAAAAAAGGGGCGAGTTGTGGTTGGCCACACCGGCGAGAAATGAAGGTCATATTCAGTAATCAGGCCATCGAATTACCCAAAATGGTAACAAAGTTTCGACGAATGAAACTTCAAGATTTGGAGCAGTAATAGTGGAATAATGAAGCCCATATCGCAATAGGGAAGCTGAAACACGTTAAAACCAAAGGTTTACACTGGGAAGAGTAATGTATATCATCGAGTAGCAATTTTCACGGGGGAAATCAAGATGTGGGCCACCATCCTCAGTCTGCCGATTCATCTGGAAAATGCAAAAAATCTGATTTTCATGTTAGGCTATGACGGAAGAGTGATGTTGTGGGACGCCACACCACGAAGGAAGCTACCTTGACCAAATTTTTCTACCTCATTCTATCAGAAAAGTGAGCCGGTGTCCACGTACAGTGGAAGAGCATTCTGGCTATCTTCTCAGGTTTCTGACAAATCATTCTCCGTCGTTAAGTTGGGGAGATGTAACATAATAGGTCTCACTACTACGGCTGCCAAACGTGCTCGAAGATTCGCATTGTGATGTGGAAGAATGGGTTGATCAGCGCACGGTTAGCAATGTAGCGCTCTTTTAGAACGAAGTCAAAGATTTGTGAAGTCTCGAAAAAAAAAACATTCATTTCAATTCACTGATGGTGGACGGTTGGGTACGTGGCGTATTCTGAGGGTGTTGAGAATCCAGTCTTTCTGTGGGATGATCAGGCTGCATAGGAGGACTTATATGCCGCATCACATACAAAGTCTATTCATTTACTTCTCGGGATGGAGGTCGAGTGCATGGCGCAATCCTAGATGGAAATTTTCTTTCAGAAATTGAATTCTCCCATCTTGTAGATCTCGAGCAGAGCTATCAGACGGTATAAACTGCAGGTCGAGCGAACCACTTTTTAAAGAGTTATGGCGAGCCGACGGTTTGCGACGGTTTCCGACCGTCGCAAACTGTCGATTGAACAAAAATTAGTAGCGGTATTGTATCAAACACGAAAGATGACATGGCGCACTTCAGAGGAGAAGAGTCTACTGCGGAAGTGTTCATATTTCACTGTTCAACACAAATATGCTCGCAAGGAAAACCAATATCTTCAAACTAGGCCTAACTTATGTTACTAAAAGAAGTGACCAATAGGGTAGATTGACTACTAAGGACTTACAAAAACTTTGGAGAAGAATTTAACTATCTACAACTTCTTAGGAAGCGTTTAGTATCTGTAATGAAGCGCTATTGGGCGATTTTACATTATCATTATTCTGCATAAATTGGGTTTGAAAGGCGGTGTGAAAGTTTGAGTGTCGAATACTCACTCACTTTTCAGGGGAGTAGCTATGGAAATTCATAAAAAAAAACGGTCCAACGAGGCGATTTCTCGGAGGGATGATTTTGGAAGCGAGATCAAGTATTCATTCGAAAACACTGTCCTTCTAGTTCCCTTCAGGGAAACAAGAATTGCAAAAAAATAGATCTCAAGTAATCTATAACAATCCAAAGCCAAAAACCAGCGTTCCGCAAAAAATTGGTCCGCGATTCCCCCGAAACGGTCCAACGGAGCGATTTTTTGAAGAAACGAGACTTTGCAGAACTTCAAGTGATCTGCGCTTCCAGAATTTCTACATTCACCTCTCATACTTTCATGTTCGAAGAAAATTACAACCTTTCAAAGTAAGAAGTGCGCAATTCTGTGAATTTTTGTTTCTCTGTCCCGTAAGCAACACAATTTTGAGGATTCTGCATAAAAAAGGTAGTGTCCTGAAAGCAGCAGCCTCGAAGATTACAACTCCTCCTCGAATTCTGGAAAATACTGACGTAGGCCTGAAATAGATTCATTTGAAAATTAGTAGTCCGCCTCGATCTATCCCGCGCTGCGACGAGGGGAAGATTTTGCGCGCCAAGGTGAACTTTTCGCTCCGATGCTGAGGCGGGAGTCATTAACATTCAAATCAAGCACCTTTTTTTTATCAGATTCAGGAGTCCGCTATACTCAGCGGAGTTCCCTGTATTAGTGACTCTCATATAGAATCCATCATTTCTCTGACATTCATGAGCTCTAAACAAGGTTCTTCATGCGCACTGTTGCTGTAGCAACCTTCACTGTTTGGATTTACGTCATGAGATGAGCCGCATTGAGTCAAGTGCATGACTCATTACCTAAATGAGTGTGCATTAATTTATTCAAGATAGAAGGACCTTCGGGTCTCATCCAGTAAGGGGGGGCATCAAGTGGCTGCCCTCACCTCCCACCCCCTCCCCCCAGACTGCCTACACTCCCCCTAGCGCACAGGTTTCTTGATGTACACGACTCCGTGAGCTAGGGGGAGTGGAGGCAGTCTAGGGGGTGGGGGATGAGGGCAGCCACTTGACATTGCATCACAATGCCCTCTCCGGGTCTCATCCAGTATCCAGGTATCCAGGGGGGGGGGCATAGCGATCTAGAGCATTTCAAACCATGGAAAGTATATACTTTTATAGTAGACGTTCAGGACTAATCCTTAGGAGGGAAGGAGATCCCGGGTCCGTGAGCAATCTTGGTTTTCCCCGGGGAGACTTCCTCAGGTGTGGGTACTTAGGACAGAAAGCGACATTTTCGCGCTTCGCAATGCGACATCGCGCGGCAGGCCAGTGCTCCCATATCGAAAACAGCTACGGTACGAGGAGCGCGTGAGTGGAGCGCGTTATTTGCTCTGGTTCTAAGTTGCGACAAGGAATTTGAAGCTTACTCACCATGGACTTGATAGTGAACGAGGAAATAACCGTCAGAAGATAATCACCAAAGAGCAGTGAAGAAAGAGGCCTTCTCCGCATGCACACTATCTTAGCAGCACGCTTCTTTTTCACAGGTAAGTGAGCTTTAAACATGCCAATTTGCTTCTGTAAGTGTTCTGATTGATTTTATGTCAACCATTTCCTCATCAGCAGCAATTATGCTTATTTCCTTCTTTTTTTTTCTTTGATTTGACTCGTTCTTCATGATAGTGCCTGTTAAGAAGTGTTTCCGACAATAATGGAAAGACATCAAAGACACACCATGAAGAACGGGTTGAATTAATTAAATAAGAAAAATAAAAATAAACATAAAATAAGAATAATTGCTACTAATGGGACAATGACATAAAATCAATCAGAACACTTACAGAAGCAAATTGGCATGTTTAAAACTCACTTACCTGTAAAAAGAAGCCTGCAATTAGCAGTTTTTGAGTAATTCAGCTGAATTCAGCTCAAAACAACTGATAAATTTCGATTGATCCACCCTGGCAAGAGCGCAGACGGGAAGGCTGCGTCGTACTGCTGAGATAGTGTGGATGCGGAGAAGTGCAGACGACAAGACGGTCTGCCAGCCACCCGTCTTCGACACTAAGATTCGCTATGGAATGGCAACGTTCTATTGCGGCACAGTTGCGCCGCAGCGCTAGAAAGTCCGTGGGACCGCCCTCTCAACTGGTCGGATATGGACTTATTGGTCGTAGGCCAGTGTCGCAGCGAAAGATATGATGATTTTTGATGAGACTCCCAAACTAAATTTTCACCTTGCTATGTTCATTGAACATTTGAAAGAGGAAAATGCACATTTCTCCAAACTTGCAATATTCACTTCAAAAACAATTTTTGTTATTTGCCGGCAGTGGCACACAGTAGTAAAGCTATAAACACGATGAGCACTTGTTTGTCGGCAATTAAAATGAGTATTTTTGAATTTCCACTGTAATAGGGTCAATTTGAAGTTTCTCCACAGGCAAGTTCGGAGAAATGTGCATTTTCCTCTTTCAAATGTTCAATGAACATAGCAAGGTGAAAATTTAGTTTGGGAGTCTCATCTGCCTATGTTTCACTTATATTTTCATGCTTCGATCATCTTACATGTGGATGTTCAATTATTTTTGCAACTTCATATTTTAGGAATTGACACTTGATCGTCCGAGACAATTCTACAACGGCACCGATATTCCAGAGGTGGAAGTTTTGGACGTAATTGTGGATTCCAGTTTCAATGATAGCGCCTTCTTCTATTGTTACGTGAGGATGCCTGGTTATTTCCACAGATGGACAACATCTATCGAACTTATTCCGCTCTTCGGTGCGTTGCTGAAAGACCGAAGGTTGAGCAGGCAATGAAAGACTTTTGGACTTTTACAAACCTGGGTGGCTTAAAAATTACTTGCGAACATGGCTGATGGTAGGAACCCATTTTCTTTACTACCTACTTTTGAAGCTTGATGGGTACCAATTAGGATCCAAAAAACACCAGGCTGTACATCAGGCTGTACATACACTGCGACGCATAATCTTAGTTCCACCTACGAATTCCCCAAAAACTAGAATTTGGAGATGTTTTTAAAAGGGGCTCTGCAGACAAATTGTGACACATGCAAATGCGAATCTGAATGTTATCACGGAAATCCAGTTTGAGAAAGCAAAAAATTTTATCCTCATTTTTTCGAAAATACCCGATTTGCCTATGACGCAAAATCATAGTTCCATCACATGTTTCTCAGCTGCATTTTGCTTTTACCCAATCAAATTTTGAAATTATTACCCACTCAAGTCCCTTAGCTTATAGCAAAGGCAAAACCGCTGTCGAACTTCCGTAAAAGGGAAACCCTAGCAAAAGAGACGTAGGAGTTGTTGAAGTGTCAGCTCACGCTAGAATTTGTCAGGGTGGCTTAATAACGAACAAGTTTCTCAAGGATGCTACAGGATATGATTCTGGGAAGAACCCTGATTACTATCCGACCGAGATAAGCACAGTATCGTGACAAAATAATACGACTATATCCAGACGAGTACGGAAATCAAAACTTCTTCAAAAGTTAGTGTTTCAATGGAAGCAGTTTCACGTGTTTTACAACACACTCGTGACAGTCCATGTCTGGAGGATAAGAAGTACGCTTTTAGTGAAAACAAATCAGAGAAGAAAACGAGCCATTTTTCTCCAAAAGTTTTGCTAAGTAGAGCGAAGTGAGGACACTTTTTTATCTGTGATATTTTGAAACCTCTGACCATTCACCTGATCATTTCCTTCTCCATACATGTGTGCTACGAAGAAGAAAACCGATCTGAGAAAGAAAAACTTTAAGAGAAAGAAAGTCGCAAATCAAAAGTCCCAACTGAAAGAATGCCACCGCTTCAGTCGAACTGGCTGAGCTTTCAATGAAAAATGGCTCATTTTTCTCTCTGATTTCTTCTCACCGAAAGCGTATTTCTTATCCTCCTGACATGGATTGTCACGAGCGTGTTGTAAAACACGTGAAACTGCTTCCATTGAAACACTAACTTTTGAAGAAGTTTTGATTTCCGTGCCCGTCTGAATGAAGTCCTATTATTTTCTCACGATACGGCGCTTATCTCGGTCGGATAATAATCAGGCGGTTCCAGAATCATATCCTGTAGCATCCTTGAAAAACTTGTTCGTTATGAAGCCACCCCGACAAATTCTAGCGTGAGCTGACACTTCAACAACTCCTGCGTCTCTTTTGCTAGGGTTTTCCTTTTACGGGAGTTCGACAGCGGTTCTGCCTTTGGTATAAGCTAAAGGACTTGAGTGGGGGATAGTTTTAAAATTTGATTGGGTAAAAGCAAAGCAGAGAAACATGTGGTGAAGCTATGATTTTGCGTTATAGGCAAGTGGGGTAATTTTGAAAAAATGAAGATAAAAAACTTTTGCTTCCTCAAACTGGATTTCCGTGATAATATTCAGATTCGCATTTGCATGTGTCACAATTTGTCTGTAGAGCCCTTTTCAAAAACATCTCCAAATTCTAGTTTTTGGAAAATTTGTAGGTGGAACTAAGATTATGCGTCGCAGTGTAGGTCAAATCAGAAGATTGGACAGAGCATGCTCTCAGTCAGGGTCAACCGTCCGCTGGACAAAACCCAACGGGGGGAGGTCGTATTTGGCCTACGCTAGAGGGGGGTCGTATTCGCAGGAGTCAACGTTGCAGTACGAAGAGGTTTTGAGTGTAGATGACGAGAGGTGGTTTTCGCTACAAGAACCAAATGTGTGTTATGATGACGCTCGCAGCTGCTGGCTCTTGCTGGGACCATCGAACGATTAGAATCAAGACATTAGTTCTCGCGACAGAAGGGGAGAGGTAGAATTTTTGAGTGTTTCTTCACCTATTAATCACAAACGAGTGCATGGCGCACATCAGAGCAGAAGAGTCTACTGCGGAAGTATCCATATTTGACTGCGCACGTACACAAATATAATTCTAGAAGGGAGGCAATGCCTTCAAACTGAACCTAAGTTAATAAAAGAGTGACCTCTTTGGTAGATTGACTGCTAAAGGGCTACAAGAAAACTTGGGCACAAAAATATTTGTCTGTCGGCAACTTCTTGAAATGGGTTTAGTATCTGTGATGAAGAACAGAGCTCGTGCGATGGCACGGTATTATTATTCTCGATCAAATTGAGTTTGAAGAGAGTTGTCAGTGTTGAAGTGTTGAAAACCCGTGTTTTCAGGAGAGAAGCGCCAAAAATTCATGAAAAAAAAAGCGGACCAACGGGGCGATTTTTGACTCCTTCAACTTTGGAAAGAGGAAAAGTATTCGTTGGAAAGCTCTTACTTTCTACTCCAATTCAGAGGGACAAGAACTGCAAAAAGTTCAATATGAAGAAAGTTATAACAATTCAAAGCTCAATAACAGCGCTCTGCAAAAAGTCGGTTCGCAATTTCCCGAAAACGGTCTAAGGGGGCGACTTTTCACTCCTTCAACTTTGGAAAGAGGAAAAGTATTCGTTGGGAAGCTCTCACCTTCTACTCCAATTCAGAGAGACAAGAACTGCAAAAAGTTCAATATGAAGAAAGTTATAACAATTCAAAGCTCAATAACAGCGCTCTGCAAAAAGTCGGTCCGCAATTTCCCAAAAACGGTCTAAGGGGGCGAATTTTTGACTCCTTCAACTTTGAAAGGAGTTCAAGTATTTGCTAGAAAGCTCTAACATTCTTGCTCAACCAGATGGACAGGAATCGCAGAAGGTGGAATTTGAAGAAAGCTATAACCATTGAAAACCAAAAAACCTGGTCTTGCAAGAAAAACGATCCAACGGGGCGATTTTTCGAAGGAAGGAGTTCCTGAGAAAGTTTGAGCACTTTTTAGAAAGAAAACAGTCTAATTCCTTCTTTGAAGAAGAAGAAACTTACAACCTTTCGAAGGACGAAGTGCGCATCTCTGCGAATTCTTTGTTCTCTACTCCATAACTGACGTAGTTGTGAAAATAAAGCATGACCGTGGTTACCCTCTGAAGCAAGCAGTTTTGTAGATAAAAAATCTACTTAGTATTTTGAGAAATATTCATAATGAACAAAATTACGCTTATTTGAAAGTCAATAGTGTGTTTCTCGCTGTTTGCGCTGCGCCGAGGGGAAGATTGCGCGATCAGGAAACTAGAGCTTGTCTGCTAACCGTGTTTGAATTCGAGCCAAGTGTCTTTAGATTTTTTGTAGATTGCACTTGTTTCCCCTAGTGCTATCTTTTTCCTTAGCAGTGTACAGTACATGATAAGTGCGGGGGGGGGGTCGTGTGGAGACTCTCCAAGAGGGGGGGTCGTAAAAATGTTGAAGTCGGTCCAGCGTGACGATTGACCCTGCTCTCAGTCAATTCTGTGCTGGCCTGATGCACAAGTTAGCCACCTCATGGCTCACAACACTGTTGCTCTAGGTGATTCTTTCAACCTTGTGAGCAGGGTCGGTCCTACAGTTGCGACTTTGGAAATTGTTTACGACCCCCCTCCTTCCAACCAAAAGTTTTGCGACCCCCCACCCTTCACCACCCTCGATAGCATGGTCTATAGTACTATTGTGTTTTTGTATTTGATTGTGAGAACAGCCGACACAACTAACTCCACTCACCTTTCCCTCCAAAACAGCCGTCGAGAGGGGGAGGGGTTCCCGCTCCAGCACGCACCCATTATTCTATGATTTCGTCGAATACGCCCCCCCCCCACCTACAAACTCAACAAAATACGACCCCCTCCCTGTTGGTAATTGCAGCAACATAGGACTGACCCTGCTTGTGAGTACCAGTCGCACACATGTCTACTACCACAATTTGACAAAATCTCCTGGGTCACGATCACCTGCTCAGAATCGGAGGTGTGCACAGATAGGAGTGTAAAAAAGTCGTATTTTAAGGCGAATCACACTTGAAGATGTTTCCTAAAGATGCCTCCTGAATGGTCCTCTAATACTCTTGAAGACGTATCCTAGCGATGGTTTCTTAAAAGCTCCACTGATCATTAAAATAATTCTGTTATCTAAAAC
>MU868740.1:0-29585 GCA_036418205.1 Ostertagia ostertagi | reverse complement strand
CAATTCTAATATATTCGAAGTAGGAGTGTGAACCCTCTGTTATGTCTACCGGGATACTTCACACTCTGTTTTTGCATATATCTTAAGCCAAGTCCACGACCTGTTAGGAAAAATTCTGAAGAAAAGTATGAGGACGAGTTTTACGCGAGTTTTCGGCAGATATCCTGGCTAAGAGATGTTTTTCCAAGAGCGCGAGCATCGCGCTATTCCGCAAGTCCTATCGTAGTAAGAAGCTCGGAGCGTGCGTTGGTTCAAGCTCCAAACGAGGGTCGTTGTTGGCGAACGCAGGAGGTCGTGGGCTGAGCTCAATTGGTGCTCTTCATGCCGTTGAGATTCATGGATGTGAGGGATTAAGCGACGGTCTGGCAATGGTCTTTGAAGTGTGTGGAACCGCAGCGTGATCTGGGCTGAAACCGCAACGAAATGGCTGATGACCATAACGAACTCGTTGAGCTCATGAGCGAATGTTTGGCTGTCGCAGGAGTATTTGAGGTGGGTAGTAGTGCTCTCATCAGGCGGTTCCTGCAGAAACGAGTGCATGGCGCAATCTCAGAGACGTAAGTATCGTTACTTTTGGCAAGAGTGATATCCGGCTTTGATGTCCCTTTGCAGCAGCCGAATGTGGAAAGACTGTCCATATGAGAGGTGCTCGTAATAGAGGCTGGTGTCGAGAGTGCCGCGATCGTGCAGCGCTATCGCGATTTCAAACGATAGCGGGGACTCTGACAATAGAGGCCTAATGTCCTTATAATGGCAGTGTTGAGAGACATATTTATGGCATTCAACAGCACGGTAATGTGAAGTGACTGTCGCGTTGCGTAGTTCTGTGGCGGTTTTTGTTCACTCCAATGAAGCTCCATCTTTGGCGAAGGAGTTGGAACACATACATGACCACCGACAAAACGAACACAGATCAAAGATGTGCTTTATAGAGCGAGCGGCTATAGAGGAGGTGATTTATGTTTGAACTCAAGCCAAGTGTCTTTAGATTTTTTGTAGATTGCACTTATTTCCCCTAGTGTTAGCTTTTTCTTTAGCAGTGTACAGTACATAATGAAAGGGGGGGTTGTATTGAGACTCTCCAAGAGGGGGGGGTCGTAAAAATTTTGAAATCCATCCAACGTGACGATTGACCCTGCTCTCAATCAATTCTGTGCTGGCCTGACGCACAAGTTAGCCACCTCATGGCTCACAATATTGGTGCTCTAGGTGATTCTTTCAACCTTGTAAGCAGGGTCGGTCCTACAGTTGCGGCTTCGGAAATTTTTTACGACCCCCTCCTTCCAACAAAAGATTTTACGATCCTCCACCCTTCACCACCCTCGATAGCATGTCTATAGTACTATTGTATTTTTGCATTTGATTCTGAGAACAGCCGACACAACTAACTCCACTCACTTTTCCCTCCAAAACAGCCGTCGAGAGGGGGGGGGTCCCGCTCTAGCACACCCATTAATTCTATGATTTCGTCGAATACGCCCCCCCCACCTACAAACTCAACAAAATACGACCCCCTCCCTGTTGGTAATTGCAGCAACATAGGACTGACCCTGCTTGTGAGTACCAGTCGCACACATGTCTACTACCACAATTTGACAAAATCTCCTGGGTCACGATCACCTGCTCAGAATCGGAGGTGTGCACAGATAGGAGTGTAAAAAAGTCGTATTTTAAGGCGAATCACACTTGAAGATGTTTCCTAAAGATGCCTCCTGAATGGTCCTCTAATACTCTTGAAGACGTATCCTAGCGATGGTTTCTTAAAAGCTCCACTGATCATTAAAATAATTCTGTTATCTAAAACAATCCTCCTATCAGGTCGCTATATAAAGCACATCTTTGATGTGTCGTTTGTCGGTGTGTATGTATGTTGTTCACTCCTTCCGCAAGATGGAGGCCTTCATTGGAGTGAAAAAACCGCAATCAGACTACGGAACTCGACAGTTTACATTCGTGATGTTGATGCCATAATTGTCCTTAAATGGCCATATAAATACATAGGCTATTGTCAGAGTCCGCGATCAGTTTGATTCGCGAATAGCGCGACGATCGCGGACTCTGACACCAGCCTTATCGAGCACACTCTCATTGACAGTCATTCCACATGGTGCTGCAAAGGACAATCACAAGCGGATATACTTTGCCAAAGCTACTACTTCTTCTCTGAGATGCGCCATGCACTCGTTTTCTGCAGAAGCCTTTGAGAGGTATACCCCTCAACTATTGCGACAGCAAACATTTCGTCATGGTCAACAGTTCGTTATGGTCATTCGCCATTTCCGTTGCGGTTTCAGCCAGTCACGCTTGTTCCACACATTCAAGACCATTGCAGACCGTCAGCTATCTCCACATCCATGAAGATCTCAAGGCAAAGCACCATTGATAGCCCACAGGACCCCTCCTTCCGTTCGCCAAAAACGACCCCCTCGTTGGAGCTTGACCAACGCACTGCTCCGAGCCCTTCGCTACTACGATAGGACTTGAATAGCGAGATGCTCGCCTCTTTGGAAAACATCTCTTACGCAGGGAAAAATCTGCCAGAAAACTCGCCGTAAAACTCGTCCTCATATTTTTCTTCAGAATTTTCCTCACAAGGTACTGGCTTGGCTTACAAATAGCAAAAACAGATTGAGTTCCTGGTAGCTAAAAAAGGATTCGAACTCCCATACTTCGAAATAATTAGAGTGCTGTTCGAAGGCTATTCTACCGTACAAACACGATGCAACTTGCACGAACGATGCATTTCCTAACAATCACTCCTTTCTCCCCTGCAGTAGTACCTCGTAGAGATAAAGAGCAAACTCGAAACCGGGGTCAAGCGAGACGCCGAGGAAAATCCGGAAATACGACCCCCCTAACTCCACCAGAGGCCGAAGTCCATGGAACAACTCTTCTCTTCACCTTCTCACTCTTCTCTTCAAGCCAAACTATGAAAAGGTTGTTTAATTCTCCCCCGAAACTGTTCATAAAAAAATTCCTGCTACCCCACCGTCCACCGAAAAATTCGTTCAAGAAGTGCGAAAGTGAAAAATTGCAGAAACAATCATTATTGATGAGTCCTAGGAAGCAAGAAAACGAGAAACGGAGCAATAACGACAAACTAGTCACTAGAAGTGACATACTATGACAATATCTCTTCGTCATTTATTTCCTTCGCAAGACTTACCAAAATTTAGTACTACACAGAGTATGGTTATCGATTAACATGTCCCCCTTTAGTTGAAAGAAGCTTTTCAGCCGCCTTAGCCAGCTGTGTGCTGACTGATCTTTGGCGTTGACCGTGGGGCAGCTTATCTACTATTGAAATTTGAACAAATATTTCAATGATTATAACTTTCTTCAATTATGAATTTTTCAATCTGAAAGCAGATTTGGATGTTTTGTAAAGAGCTATTCCTAACCTGTATTGAAATCACAAAAATTTACAAGAAATAACAAATTTAGATCAAATAACTAGGAAAATTCATGGTGTGCACGAATTTTTGCAATTTCCAAAGCCATAACTTGCTTCTTTTTAATCATATCCGGAAAGCTGATATGTCGTATAAAACTAGAAGATTTTCTCTATCGAATGTTTGCTAAAGGAGCTTCATACGTCCATTATTAAAAAAATGGCCAGGTCGAGGATTTCTACAAAATTAACGAGAAAAATTTGCGATGAGTGCGAGTTTTCCGCTTTCCAAGTCCATAACTCCGTTCAAACCCATCCAATCTGGAAGCTTAATAAGCCATCATAAACTAGAAAAATTGCTCTATCCAACGGTTACCAGCACTGCTCAATACGTCCACAATTCAAAAAATGGCCGCGTTGAGGATTTTTGCCTGAGTACCGCGTACTTTTTCGCTGCACTAGCACTATTCCAACGACTATAGCTCCTTTCAGGGGCGATTACATACTTAAGTGGGAGCAGATTCGAAATCATCGTGCTTTTCTCTTTTCAAAAAATGTTAAACTGCTTAGCGTGTCTCAACCTTAACGATTACATGCTTGTGAATTTGACGCTGAACACTGCGCTTCTAGCTGAATGGTGAACTCCTCCGTGTAATTTCACATGAACTCTTTCAGAATCCTCTTGTTTTTTTCTGAATTAAGGAACTTTCTCCAGAGAGCCCTAGCTGAAGGGCGCTCAACCAACTGGGCCCACTCTAGGATGCGCCATGTGCTTCACATCCCTTCGAATTTGAGGACTTTCTTGAAAGACAAAATATCCCTTGGGAACCGTGCGAATTTCGACTTCGACTCTTCAACTTGTGTGATCATGAAACACTGAGGTGACTAAGAACTGCAAAGCGGACACCTCTAAATCAGAATATTTTGTGTGGCCGGAATCAATTGTTATTGGAAATCCTCTGGCCTGTCATCGACTCGATCCTTGATGTTTGTCCTTCGACGTTGATCCTACTGCGTCAATCTGGCCCAATCTCTTCCTTCCAGCGACCAATACGACCCCCCCCCCTGTGACCTGCCGAGGATTCCTCAACGCACGCTTGACCCTGCTCGAAACCTGACAAAATGACGCTGAATTTGCGATAATGTTTCTTACATCAGTATATGTGGCTGAGGTGAAGCTCGCCTTAGTGCCAGAGTTGTTTGACCGATTGACGCGCGGGATTTTTGTTTTTCGAAAAGGCGAGCATCTTGACGTTTACTTCCAATCGCAAGTGGCGAAGGACTCCATGGGAAGCGCTAAAAATCATCAAGGCGGTTTCTAAGAGCTCGTCCTTGGTTGGAGATATAATGGAAATGGGGACAGACGAAACAGTCAAACGAGGGATCGATGATAATTTTCACAACATAACCTGTCACCAGTCCAACCGAATTCGTAGTACCGCACAAATCTAGACTCGCCACAGAGAGAGGAGTTCCACATGTATAAAGATCTATTGATTTCTCCGGCTAAATACCCTTCGCGCAGTGTCGAATTTTCAAAAATTAGGAGCCGTGTTGTGTATAATAAGTAAGGGGCGTCTCATATACACGCTGAGTCGTACGACGTTTGGACTAATCAGGCCTTCTATCCTCCTGGGTCAGTTAGTTCATCAGAAAAGGTGGTAGGTAATAGATTGTAATGAAATCTGACAATTGTTAAATGATAGAGATAATTAGTGACAACGGTAGAATACAGCTGTAAATGGCTAACCCTTCATTGGCTAAAAATAGTGACATTTTGTGAAGGATGTGTGGTTTATTTTGTGAGTGTTATGTGGTCCATTTGAGCGGAAGTAGTGTAGTGACAAGTGGTACGCTTACCACGCGAGTGGTCCGGGGAACAAATCCTGGGTCGTGAGTCGCCCAGGCCAACCAAGTCTTCCATCCTTCTGGGGTCGGTTAATTGGTACCACACTTGTCTGGGAGGATGAAGAACACTGACTTGTACATAGCCTGGCCCCCACAAGTCATTGTATAGGCCACATCACATTCAAATGCCACCGCGAATGTACAAATGGAAGTGTACGCATCCTAAAAAGGGATTGATCAACGGCAAATGCTTTATCCTTTTTATGTTTTATGTGGTCCATTTTGAGAAGGTCATGTGGTCCGCACCTAAAGCGCTTTTGTTTCCTAGAAACACCATATACACATATGCGTACCAACATATCGGCATACATTCCGACATGCACACCGGCAAATGAACACCCTAAATTTGTGGTTCGTGAAATAGTGATGCCAGAGAAATGAGAAAGTAAATGAAATCTAAAAGCACCCAGAGTGGCTCAGAAATTATGTGGAACCTTGTGGTTTGACTGTACTAACCACACAAACCAGAGTTTGTCTGTGTGTCCGCTCGCCACAAATTCGCAAGTTTCCCCCGCAAGTATGTAATTGTTGCATCGATATGCTACCAATGCTGAGACCAGCGCCGATTCATTGCTGTGCTTGTGCAGTCATATACGAGAGTTGGGGTAGGCGTGTCATTGGAATGACGTGGCGGCAGCCCACGTGCTATAAGTCTCGCAGATAAGCTTTTGTCTATAGCAATTCCGCTGGATGTCAGTAAAGCATGCTGGCTTTCGGTGACACGCCCAGCCCAACTCTCGGATATTAATTACACACAAATATTTGATGCTAACAGCAACACACAATGAAATAGCGGGTTCAGACATAGTTAGAAGGGGGAGGTCGTGTGAAGTAAACCCTAGCAGTGGGTAGAAGAAATACACTGTTGCACCGGTAATTTAAACATTTGTCTTTGATGGTGACAATTGCCGCCGTCAGGGCCAAAACGATTAATGCGATGGTATTGAAACATAGGTTAGTTTAGACGAGCACTTGATACCGCAGTTGAATGTGACGGTCAATGAAAAAAGACCTCGATCAATAATTGTTGCATGGAAGGTTGCCGAACCACCGCGGAATGTTTCTAGAAGAAGGTTTGTGAAAGTATCTGTCATAGATCCAAGAAGTCGCGGTAAGAGTATGTAGCATTTCTCGTAAAAAATACGGAATTATGTAGCATTTCTTCAAAAAATACAGAGTATCTTCAGACACTTTATTTTAAAACCAGTTTAGCTCCGCAAGCAACCGCACGCATCACATTGTAGGCTTCAGTGAAACTGGACGACTTGCAGAATATTAGGTCACGTGCTGAGAAACTAAAAGATGTTTTGGACGATATGTCACATGAGATTCAAAGGCTGTCCAATTTCGCTGAAGATTGTCGCGTAAGCGCGCAGTAGCATGCGGAGTGAAAATGGATTTATCATGACTGCGTGAACATTGATATCGAGCTCGGATGATTTAGCGGTTTATTGAATTTTCATAACTGAAGAATCAGTGTGTAAGTGAAATATAACCAATCAATCAGCATCTAACCGAGCTATGATGGAAATTGGAAATTTAATGGAAATCCGCTATTAGTCTGATACACTTTACTTCTTCATTTGTTTTATTCTATTTAGAATATCTAAGTCCAGATAGTTGAGCAGCTTAACTTTCTTTGCTTTAGATGAAAGGGTAGGAATGGAACGTATTCACGTGCTAGGGATCTGGTTTAGTTAAACTGAGGATACGCTCAACTGTCACTACTTTTATTAGTACAGTTGCCGCTTTATGTACCACTTTTGTCGCCTTCATTCAACCCTCGCCACCTTGATCGCTTGCCAATGATAATTACAACGAAGTTGGGGAGACCTGCATTCATATGAGTTCATACTGTTCGCAATCGTTGTCTCCGTCCCACCCTCCAGGCAACGTGCAGGAGCTAATATTTATTGTCACCACGAAGGCTATGACGACATTAGCAGTACGCGAATCCTGACTTCCTTATCAGCCGTTATCGCTTGTTATCAATTTCGACCAGCCACTATCCGTGTTTCCGTCCCATCCCCTATACCACATGTGAGAGTCAAGGTTCTAATGTAACTGCGAGGGCCACAACGAAACTGGTGGTATCCACACTTTGACGCCTCTTATCACTTCTTGTTAGTTGCTACCACATTCGTTTCCTCAACTTCTTGGTCCCCGCTTCAACCCACATATCATACATGAGTGCAAACTGTCAACCGTCAACGCAAACGGCGAAAACGAAATCGCTGACGTCAACATTTCGACGTGCGTTATCAGTTGCTATCAGTAGTTATTACTTCCCGCCACCCATCATCAGCGTCCGCGCCCAGCGCGCTATATATCCTAAAAGTTTGAGCGCTCTGGGTCCAAAGGAGGGGGGGGGAAGTTATGAATTTCCGGTCAGACACACACACGACCGCTTATCCGATTATATATAGTAGGATAATATCGATGAAAGTGATTCCCTGTGTGATTCATAAAAGTAAGGCTCAAGCCCTCCCTTCTTAGTGCAAGGCGGTCCGACGACGACACCGCCACGTATGTGCTTTACGCGCAATTTCACCTACCGATTTTTTAAAAGCAATCGTAGGCGGCTTCCCAAGTTGTGCACATCCAAGAAGTGTGACAAATTGTGAGGTGTAGCTTTGTGACGAGCGTTCTTAGAAGACTCCTGTGGGTGTACTGGTATTTAATAGTTGTTTGTTTATTGTTTGTCATTCTTTGAACTTCTAATGGGTAAGCTCATGGAATTGTTAAGTGTACAATGTTTATTGCACCTTATAGCTACGAATGAATTTCTATGGCTTCATAATTGAGGATTGGACGGTGCTCCGTGGAGGACATATGGTCACAATGCAGCTCACACTTACTTTAGCACGCCGGTCAATCGCAAGCAAAAAATGAGCAAAGCTAAAATCGCATCTGAAAGAACAAGAAAAGCGCTCGAAACACAAACCCTGTTGAAAGGGCTTACCAGCCGCACGTGGAAACTTCCGAATCTTTTTGTTGACACAATTGAATTTCCATGCAAGTTTTGTGCGGTTTGCCGAGGACTCAATTGGTTGGCTTCCTTCCTTTCTCCGTCATTCGTAGATAGAGCTTTTTAAAACGGTTTTTTGCGTGCCATAGGAACTCATGCGTGGACTACAGAACCAAAGTCCATTTTTGCTGAACGGCTCCGAGATGACCAAAATGTGGAGAGAAAATTGTCTGAGGATCAATCCCCGTTGTAACAAAATTTTTGCATTGTGGTTGGAGCTTCTAAATTTTCTCAAGATGAAACAGTGCAAAGTCTAGGTATCATATCCATTATCAAGTGATCATTAATGGCCAGCTTCTCGGAAAGGTGAGATTTCGTGAGCTGCCAGGCACGTTGGGAAGCCTCAGTAGTTCTCAAAAAATTACAGCGATACATGTAAAGTGTCTCAGGAATCATGTCAGCCTAATGCTTTTCTGATGAATTAAGTAAAAGCAGGAGCTCCGCTCTGGATAAGCATATTGCTAGGTGGCCGATGAGAAATGCCGTTTAGTCACCGAGAAATTTTACTACAAAAAGCAACGTAGCACATGACTCGGAATTGTGGTCTCCACTTATGTACACCAACAGTTCAGCGTCGTGGTGGTTTTGGAACTCATTCTCGGCGAAGATGTGCTGTGCAACCAAAAGGAACGGTAATCGGGAGGCACCAAATCTCCTTTACATTTATCACGCAGTGCAGACTCCCATGTGTTATTCTTCGTTTTTTGTTTGGGGGGGGGGTGGGGATGTTCACAACATGGAGGCTTGCGCTTTGCAATAATTCAACAGCCGCATGAGTGCCCCTATAGTGCAGCCGTTATCTATGCAAACGACCTGAGAGACCAACGCGCGCAGAGTTCTAACTGCCAACGCTTCAAGGTACGCCATTTACTTCTGTTCACCATACAAAAACACGACCTCCTGTTCCGTGAATGTTGGAGACTGTAGGAACTCCAACCATGGCCGTCTTCTCACAGTCATATCGAGACATGCTTTCTCGAATAACCTTACAACGAAGTCAAAAAATCTATTTTTGCTGGGGCTTTGGGATAGAATCTTGGAACTGGTGGCCTGCACTACTTGTGCGCTTCGCTTAGCAAATGCCGAACGCTTTTCTCATCAAGTGGGTCTTACCAGTCAAACGCAGAAACTTTCAAATTTTACTGTAGACGCAACCGAATCTTCATGCAAGTTTCATGCAGGTTGGCTTGATTGAGCCGTTTTTTTTAGTACTGTCACCTATTGCTCAGGTCGATATGCATGCTCATCGCAATCAGGATATTTATTACCATAGTCATAGAAGCAACGAAACCATAGCTGTGACTGCCTGAAAGATTGAGCGTCGCTGTCGAATGTTTTGCGCATCTTACTGAGAATCAGTGACCACTGTTCCTTGTTTGAATACAAGTCATATGCGCACACCAGAGCAAAAAATTTTTCTATTCAGCGTGTTGGCATGAAATTTTTGACTGAATGATCCATTATATCGTGGCTAAGCGAAAGGAAACGACCTTTTGAACGAGTTTTCACGCAGCTTGTGGATTAGCATAGAAACAATCTCACAACAATAGCGACATTTTTTATCGGCCAACCAAATATTTGAGTCAAGCAATATCAAAAGCCGGCGTGCGCACCCCACTCAACTAAAATGTATACTGATGAGTACAAATTTGAAACGCCTGAGCTTTTCGTAATTGGAAATCAGAGCATGTAAATCTGCATAGTCTTCTCGAGATTCTTCTAAGGCTTTTAGTATCTCCGTTATTTTCATTACATTGCTGCTGCTCGCTGAGTAGGTTCAGCCAATTAACTTTCAGGCTTATGTGGTTTCTTTTCAAATGGTAAAGTCTCTGGTGAGATCCGCTAGAATTGAAATTTTTGGAATGCTAACATATTTTAAATCAGCTCTATGCCACTCAAAAGGGTTTTTTTGCTCCGAAAAATAATAAATGCATTCACTGCAGAGCAAGGTCAAGCGTGCGTTGAGGAGTCCTCGGCAGGTCGACGGGGGAAGGGGGTTATGTTCGGCCGACTGGGAGGAAGGGATTGCGCCGAACCGGTGCAGTATTATCGTCAATATTGAAGGACAAAAATGAAGGCGTGATCGATGCTGTGCAAGCTAGGCCATTACAATGACGTTGTTATTCGCCTACATAAAGTTTTTGTGGTTCAAAAGGGTCCACGTAGTAATTCTTATCCAAGTTAGTGATTTATTACGAGAAGGTTATAGATCCGAAAATTGCACGTTTTCCAACGGGTATTTTATCTTTTAAATGAGGACCAATATGAAGTGATGTGAACGCATGACGCGCTGCAGAGCGGGCCGCGCTCCAGCTACGGCTCTCTGAGAGAATTTGCGATACAGGAAAAATCAAGAGGATTCTGAAAGGGCCGTGAAAAATGACAGGGACGACTCCACTATTCGAGAAGAAGTGCAGTTCCCAGAGTCAAATTTTTAACATATGATCGTGAGCTGAAGCTGATCAGACGATTTTGTACTTTTTGGAAAGAAAATAGCATGCTGGTTTGAGTCTGCTTTCATTTCCGTACAAAATTGTAAGGGGAGAACAATCACTTTGCGGTAATCGGGAAAAAATCCTCAACAAAGCCATTCTGATATTCTGAACGAATCAAGTCGAATCAAGAATTGTGGGATGAAACAAACCATTTGGTTGCCATGTTATATGACCTCACAGATTTGTCGAATTCGAAGGAAAGTGTTGCTCTGGATAATGTAAAAACTCACGCTCCTCGGAGAATTTTCCCCATTATTTTTGCAAAAATGCTCAACCTGGCCATTCTTGGAATTTCGCATAAGTTCGGCTACTTTAACAAACGTTAAACAGAACAAATCTTCCGGCTTACAATGCTATATTAACATTACAGATCTGACGAGATTGAAGAAAGTTATCTACTACTAGGTTTGCTCCGCCCGCTATCGCACGCATCACATTGTAGTGAGGAACTACGGAATGGCAGCATGATGTGCTCCATTGACCACCGCACTATTGAATGTGTTATACCTCCATCTACACCTTCTCTCCGGTGCATGGCAGCACCATGTGCCCCCTTTCTTCTCTCCCCCTACTTCCCTCCCTCTCTTCCCCTCCCCTTCTGTTTTCTCCCCTCACCTCTACCGCCCGCCGACTCCGGCTGCTCCGGCAGCACCATACAGAATGAGGCTGAGTGTGCTCGTTCGGTGATTTTGTAGCCATTGCGGGTGTTATCACAATCACTACACCATACATTAGAATAATACGTCAACATGAATATAGACCCTACTCTTAAAAACGGTCGCTCTCTCTCAGTCTGTCTCTACTACCCCACCTCCTCCCTCCTTATACCCTTCTCTGCGGCGCACTAGAGCGCTATGTTCTCCCTCCCTATCTCTTCTCCCCCTTCTCTCCATCTTTCTCTCTCCCCCTCCTCTTCCAGCCTTCCTGCCCCCATCCCTCTACCCCTCCCCTCCACCCTTCCCTCCCGCGCTCATCCGGCTGCCACGGCAGCACCATGTAGAATGAGACTGAGTGTGCTCGATCGGTGTTTATATACCCGCTGTGGAGTTTATCATGGTTACGACATCAACATCTCGAAGTGTTCCCCTTCGTGCTCCCTGGTTTTGTGAGCGGTTGGTCCGGACGGACAGAACGACACATCGACAAACCGACACACCAAAGTTCTAGTTTATATAATGAAGTGATTTCATGAAGTGCTTACTTGGTGTTTCGGTTTGTATGTATGTCTGTATGTATGCATCTATGTCTGTCCGTCCACAAAATGATTGAGTGATAAGGAAGCCAAATGGAGTTGAATAAGCAAGCCGCAAAGAAATCTGAGTAGCTCTTAGAGCTTGAGCTGTCAATGTTTTACAATAGGATGACTGTGATAACACTCCTACGGCTAAAACGCCTGATGAACACTCCCGACAATTCCGGTGGTGCTGCAGCGGGAGCTGGAGGCACTAGAGAGAGGGGAGGAAGGGAGGATGGGGGTGGAAGGCGGGAAGTCTACCGTCACTACCGTTTATGATTATGGCGATAAACTCATCTATATGAAACTCCTTCTCTGTAGCATACACTCCACCTACGCGGGTGTTGGTGGAAGGGACCACAGCGAAAGACGTCAAGTTTACACAGGGAAGGAAGGTCCCGGCGGTTGACGGGAACTAATCTGGTGGTTTTGAAAAGTGCAAAACTCGCACTCACCATCCTCGTTAAAGTTAAAATTAAACTTTGCACTGATTTTCATAATTTCAATACTCGTCTGAAAGAGTTCTGCTCTGAGGTCAGCGCCCCATATTTAGCAACACACAGTTGGTTAGGGGGGGGGGGTTACAAGTCTTCGGTCAAACAAAAATGAAAGTGTAGATTGAGAATCATCCTACGTGTAGTACTAAGACTTGGTAAGTCTTTCAAAGGGGATAAAGAAAGAAGAGACGTTGTCATTGTCTGCTATTTCAATGACTACTTCGTCGTTTTTGCTCCATTTGCTGGTAGGCTTCATTATTGACGATTTTTCTCTGACTTTTTCTAGTTGTTGAACGACTTCTATGGTGGAGGGTGGGGTACCAGGTATTTTTGATGAAAGGTTTTCAGGGAGGATCTAACACCTTTCTCATACTTCGGCTTGCGCGAAGAATCGTTTCTAGAGTTAAGGGAGAAGAGGAGAGGGCGGGAGGGGGGGAGTGGGGTCGTGTTCCGAAATTTCTTCGACGCCTCGCTTAACCCCGTTGCAAAGTAACTGTTCCAGCAGGGATCACACCATTTGGTCCTAATCGGTGGAAGCATAAGCTAGCCCTAGTCAAGCACATAGGAAATGTCACTGATATGGAAATCTACCTTCAAAGCATTGGAACGGAAAGGAAAGTCCGATGCCTTCAAAGTGGGCGAGTCCACCGAGCCTCGGTACGGCCGCTCACTTGCAACTGTAGAGAGCGCGTCCTTGGATGCGGGTCTTTGTGTGATTGCTTGTAACTATCCCGCGTTTCGAAATCAATGCTGCGCCTTTTGATTGTTTTACTTGTTTAACTCATTGAATTATTGAGTTTTTTTTTGTTGCATATGTCTCTGTTTGTGTTGGGGCAATTGCGATTGCAGCCGAATTTCTTGCTTATACGAGCCAGCAAGAAATGCAAGCGAGTTTAGACAGCTCGTCCGATCGGCCCTTCCTTCGCTGCAGAGGGAAAGAGAGGAAGCCAATTCATAGAAATTTCGTCAGCGTTTTTCTTCGGTTTTTTATACATATTAGCAGTCAACTCGCCATCTACAACTTTATTATTGGCCTTTTTTGCCTCGCGACTTCGATCTGGAATTAGTGTTTTGAATTTTAGGCTTACAAATCGAGAGATCCAGTCGCAGATGTAAACGAAGCCCCTATGAGAAATCGACCTATTACGTTTTTCAGCTCAGTGACTCAAACTTTTGAGCATTACGCTGAAGACTTCCTTAAAAGCCACGTAGTCCGTGGAACAAAGTTTTTCCGAACTCAAAGGTCAAATATATCGTGTCGAATCAAACCCTAATAGCTTAAAAAAAGATGTTGAAGATAGTGGTGTATGATGGCCTATCTGATTCTTTCTTAAAGTAATGTGGTCATTCTCATGGATTGGGCGCCTTATCACGTAAGCTTTGAAATTTACCTTATTTTTAACCAAAACACAAACCAAATGGGGCAGCAAAAAAGCTTACGAACGATGTACTGCTTGATATAAACAATGGGGTTCTTTAGGGAACATTTTGGTTTAAAACTTCTTTGACTTAGTGGTCGGCCAGAAAAACCAAATTCAAGAAGAAACACGGCAAGCGTTTTTGAGAGCCAACTAATAATGGGATATTTAATAGGTCGTGACGTATTAGGCAGATCATTGATTCTCTCTCTTGGGAGGACAAAGAGTTAGAGCCAGATGTTGTTTTGGCAAATTTAACTCGACCGAGCCTCCCATTTCGCAACTCTAGCAGCGTATTTGCATGAATATGGAAGTAAAAAGGTAAATTTCAGTACAGCAGACAAACGGGTTTCGATGACGTAATGTAAAACCTAGGAATTTTCGAACTTTTGACGTTTGGGAAAAAGTTATCATGGGACAACCCAATAATTAGTGCATAACGAACAATCAATTTCTTTGACCTTACCGTAAGCTTCCAGAGCTCGAAGTTACAAAGAATGTTCGGAAAGCGTTCGATAATTCAAGAATCCTGTCAGAAACGTATTCATTTTCTAGAGTGTCGCAGCATTCGTCGATGATTAACGTTGTCAAATGATTTTGAAGAAAACTGCGGGTGACCTTGCGCGTAGTGTGCTTGAGCGTCACGCTTTGCACTATACGTCGCCCTAGCACTCAAAAGTGGCCTTGTCCAAGGGGATCAAGCAAAATGGAAAAACTTTTCATAGACGTGTTTTGTAGATAATCCTCTGATTGGTGGGTCATACTGTGTTATCCTATCAAGTTATGCATTGTTTCTAACGTTTGCCTTGAGCGGACGTATTAAACATGAGCATAAATATAAACATACCACGCAGTTTTTTTTTCGTTTCGAATAATAGATCCGAGTCTCAGAACCTAAAATGAAGGAAAGGCTCTCTCAACATCATTTGTTTGACGTTCTATAACTCATTATCGATCTTTGAAAATATGGATTTTTCAGTATGGTGGCACGCGTTTTCAACGCTACTGGGAGTTACCCACTGGAGACCACTGATAGTGCAACGGTTGGTGAATAAAATTTTCTGATCATGAGTGATGCCCGTAAATTGCTATAGAAATGCTTCCGAAAAGTGAACTTAGTAATATGGTATGGTGAAACTATACAGGCTGGGCAAAATTATAGACATCGCAAAAGCGCGGTCCAACCCACCTCCTTCCGGACCTCTTCATTTTCCTCCTCTTTTATAGCCAGGAGATCCTCTCTCCAGGAATCGAATTTCACATAGTTCTTAAAGTCAACGAGACAATCACCTCACAATATATCATTCCTCGGTTTGAAGCAACATGGGACTCTGGCATGCTGGCAGTAGAACAAAGAAGCTCTAATTGGTAGTGGGTAAATGCTCCAACAGGTTGGGAACAATCTAAGATTGAAACGAAGAAGATCCGAAGATGGTAGCTCCTACCAGGACAAATGTCAAGTGCAGACACTCATTTTCTTCCAAGCGAAGTTTCGCACCGACAAGTTGGAGAAATTGATGCAAAAGATCACCTTGACTTTTTCGAGATCCAATATCTGCCATGAGTGTACTGCTTCACATTTCACTGAGGACAGCGCACTGACTCGTGAAGCAAAGACATACAGAGAATCATTTTTTGTGCTTATAGTATTCTACCCACTCTTATCTTGGAATCCCTTACCGAGTTCAGCCATATTTATTGAATAGTAAAACCTGAACGCAAGAGCAAGCTAAAACGAGAAGTCCGATTAAAACAAAACAAAAAACTCATTTTCATGTATCTCACCTGTGTGCCACTGTGCGTGGTTTTCTTCAACTGTACCGTACTAATGCAGTAGTTATCGAATTTCAAATCCTGCGTATGGCTAACACTTTTTTTGAAATATATTTTTTATAAGACCACTACTCATTTCAGTGTTATAATGTCTCGGACACTGCAGATTTGTCCCTATATGCGAATCTCGGAGACCTTGATGACCATTTAATTTGCCACTATATTGTAGTAGTTATGTGTTGCATCCAATTAGGATGATTCGTTCGATTCATGAATGGCTGATGACTATCATACTATATATAGAATTGCTAAGTGTGTCTGTTTGGTGTCTGTGAGTGTGTTTGACCGACTGGAAATTCTTAGCGCGCATACAGCAGCGATGGCGCTTTCATTCTTATACATGTCATAGCGAGTGAGGTGGGACACAGAAGGTGTGTGATAGAGACTGAAAGAAATAGAAAGAATAGAAATGTAAATAGAAATAGATAGAAAGCAGAAATATATATATTATTATAGACAATCGTCATCATCATAGAAAGCAAGATCCGCTAGTATCTCGTTATTCACGTTGTCATTGAGCGTCTTACGCGTACTGTTTTATGTGGGGGTGATATGTAAATGTTATTGATGGGTGATCAAAAGTCAAAACATCTGATGAAATGTGGCAACTCGCCTCAGTGTGCAAAAACTTTTAATTCCGTTACGCAGAATGTTTCGACCTGAAGCGCGCTTACTTTGATGCTTTATCTGAGGTCGGGAACATATTTGGTGGGTTAAAAGTGGTAACAATTTATAAGAACCGATATGGGCTGAGGACCCAAGTGTCACGAAATTAGTGGCGAGCGGCACGCTCGCAATGAGGTGCTGCCTCTTAAAAATAACGTAGAGACATGGATATAATCGTTTATAACATCAGTCTGAATCCATGGTGCCTAATACGAGTTCGTCTATGTTCAGTTACCTTGGAGCAGTGGAACTAAACGATTTAAGTCACACAAAACATTAATGATTAAAAACACTGGCTCGTTTATCAGCGAACCATCGCAAGTAATTCTGTGCAGTGGTCGAATACGCTGTAGACATTGGTCGCCGCATTCGAAAACGAGATATCTATATCTACGCCGTCCTCCGAATGGAGTTTAGCCTCTATATTAAACAGCGCCGTCCACTATAGTGGAAAGCGGTTCGGAAAGCTAACAACCTATAGAAGTTGCAGTTGAATTTTGCAGTCTAGTGTGGTGCAGTAGCAGACGACAATGGAAGGACACCTTAATGGACCTAGCCGAAGGTCGACTTGAGATTTCATCAGCAAAGCGTGCACGTAAGCGCTACCTCATGAAGGACGCTCCCAATCAGCGTTCTATAGACAACGTCCTTATCATACGCGATCCGTCAAGGAGCTCTTTGAGCTCTAAACACGAACGGTGCTCACGCGAAACAGTCTTATGTCGTACGAATAGAAGTTTCGCTTGAATTTATCTAGTAGAAAGGAACGCGCTCTTCAGCTGTCATGTGTCGTCCGGATTTATTAGGTTGTCCTGAAAATCTCTCCCATTTTCATATGTATGCCGTGAAATCTCCAGGAGAATTTTTGAACATCCAATGTAAAACGTATGTGGACCCCAGTCGCTTATCTTTCCAGTGCATCTCTGCCGTGGTATTTCGCCGTGATTATGGCTAAAAAAGTCAACTTTAACTGAAAGCATATTTGGCCGCATGTTTCTAAAGAAATTGCGTCAGTGAAAGCGATGCGGCGGGAGCCCCACGTCTTGCGTCTGGAGCTTCAGAGTGTCTTTCGCGGCATGGCAAACATTTGGTTGCCGATGTCCAGAAACTCAAGAAAAAAGGCCAAAGTCGGTTGGCTAGTTACACTAAGTGACGAGTGTCTTGTGGAGTTTTTTGGAAAGCGTCTCTGGTAGCCTATATGATAGCCTTCTACACCGACTACATCAGAAGATTTTCCCACGGAAGCATGGTCTACGGTACGAGCTCGAAGTCGAAGTACCATAGACCGTTACGACGTTCCTGGAACGATGGCCAAAACCGGAGCCACAGCTCTGGGAAGCTATTAGACAGTCAACTCATTTAAGAAATCACGTACTAACTTCAGGCCGGAGCGATTACGGTAAGCCTCGTTGAGCCCGACGGTGACTGCAGATGACGTCATATTCCGAAGACGGCGGGAGCAGTGAGCCTGTTTCCGTTCATGGGAGAACACCTGAAGAATATTCCACCGTAGAACTTTCATTGACATCGGCACCCTGTGCGACGAAAAGTTCGATGATGTGCGCCATGTCCAGAATATCTCTTTTTTTGCCACCCCTGTATAAATGTGTTATAGAAGGTTGAAAAAGAATGGTACTACTAGGCTCAGAGTGTGCTTGCTACCTTGCTTATACACCAATTCTCTTCTGCCCGCTACCGCGCGCATGTTGACATAGGCTTCAGTGAAATTGAGTATGGCCGGGCTGTTACATAAGTAACATACTGCATTCAATGAATTGACTGATGGGATTGAGGAAATCAGATGATAAAACAGTAATTTCTCGTAGCTCGCCAATACCAATAAACACCATCATTTCTCTAGAACTAACAAAGCGTAGAGGGTGAATGAGCATTGGATAACTAATACAATTACTTGGGCCTGCTTATTATCAGCCCTCACTGTAAACATTCATCATGCTTCGAATGATGGAATGGTTTAGCGGTTGAATAACTACCTATGACAGTGATTAGGTAGAAATACGATTACTAATAGTCTCACAGATACCATTCAAGAGACTTAGACAAATTAGCGGTCGAATGGGTCACGACTACACAGCGAAGAAACGAGGTATTTTGGATCGATGAATTGGATATTTTCCATCTGGATAAGAACTTCAATGACATTTGCTTTCTAACGCTCTTTATCGGCTCCTATCGGCCATTATCACTTTTTGGTCGCCATCAAACATGTTCCCGTCCACCCCACTATCATATCTGCGCCTCAATGCTGCTCGGCATTGCGCTGTCAATCTCGTGACATTTCTCTTGCAACGCTTCCTCCCCCCTATCAGCTGTTATCTTTCTGGTTTCCATTAAATATTCTCAACCCCAACCCGTATATCATATCCTGAAATCAATTGCAGGTGACTGGCGGTATGTGCGTTAGAATTTCGTGACACACACACTTAGCGAATTGTTTTAGGTTGTCTCATAAATAGTGTCGCTTTTTTTCAACCGAAAAATTTCCATCTGAATCTCCATGCTTTTACATCAAGTCATATACCGTTCAAAAGAGAATTGCCTGCTCTACAAAATATCCTAAAATAAGAGGTTGTGTTTTTATTTAATCTAGGTTCCACGGTTTTTAAATTTTAGGCCTGTGAAATGGGAGGTCCCGCCGACAAAATTTGACCAAACCAACAACTAGCTCTAACTTTATTTCCCTGCGGAGAAATCAATCAATGATATACCCTCTACTTACTCAGGACCTCTTCTGAGCATTCCACCTTTAGGTCGCCAAAAAAGGTTTGCCCTGTTTCTTTTCGAATTGGCCGACTGATAAGCCATGGCAATATTCAAATTGAAATTCTTCTTCTGAAGCGCTATTGTTTTATATCAACCGGTGCATCTTTTGTGAGCACTCCTTCTGCTCTATTCGTCCATTTGTTTTGTTTTAATGTTAGTTAGGAATAAGCTCGAATTTTAGGTGTTTAGGAGTAAGGTGCTTCATCCACGAAAGTGACCACATTTCTTTGAAAAAATTATCCATGAGAAGATGAGAAAATCAATCAGGCGTACACTCCTAACTTAGTCATGACTTGTTCTCTAAATTCTACCAGTTTTACAATGTCTCGGTTATAAAAAATTTCGACTCGATCTCAGCTAATGGTGCTTAACGAGTTCTGGTTGAAAAACCAGGTCAGGGAATGGAATGACGCAACTTGTTGGGGAACCTAATAGTGTATTGTATAGAAGAGGTCATGCGTAAGTAGAGAGGGCAGTATTGTTCGATTTCTCCCAAGGGAAGATAAAGTTAGAGATAGTTGTCGGTTCGGTCAATTTTTGTCAGCTGGACCTCCCATTTCGCAGGCCCAAAATTTGAAAATCATGGAACATAGATGAAGAATAGCACAACATCTTGTAGGGCAGACAATTCTCTTTCGAATGGTGTTTGACTCGATGTAAAATCATGGTCTCTTTCGAATGGTGTTTGACTCGATGTAAAATCATGGGAATTTAGGTGAAAATTTTTTGGTTGAAAAAAAGCGACACTATTTATGAGACAACCTAATATATTCTGGGATCATATAGATGAGGAGACGCGGTCAAATAATTTCAGGGAGGATTTGGAGTATTCCCTGTCGGGAACGAAAGAAAGGAGTACAGCGTTGAGGTAGCGGTAAACTTCACGGAAGATCAAAGCATTATTGGCAAAGCAACTGAAAGTAAGTTGGTCTTATCCTACTATATATAATGCGCTAAGTATGTCTGTGGGTGTGTTTGTCACGAAATTCGCAGCTGTAGCAATGATAGCGCCATGGTTCTTATACATAGGGGGTGGGATGGGGACTCAAGTGGTATGTGATAGGAACTGATAACGACTGATAGCTGATAAGAGGGGCTAGAAAGCGAGCATTGATATTTTCGTTTTGTCGTTATATATTGGTAATAGAGCGTCTATACTTACACTTTTTTAAAGTCAACGAAGAGGTAGCATGGAGGGATTTGGTATTCTCGGCATCTTTCTGTAAGTTGAGAAACAAGATGGATTTGGTCAATAGTGGAGAATGCTTCATGGAAACCAGCCTGCTCTCTACATGTATTTGTGTTGAGATTTTTGACGACTGTTTTTTTGACGTATGGCCTTGTTCAGCACCGTTCTAGCCACAAGAGTCATGGTTCTTCCCAGTTCTTTCCGAGTAGCCAAAAATAGCCCTCAATAGCTCTCGTGGTCTGCTTTGGACGCGTTCGGAGGCATTTTTAATAAAGGAATGGATGGCGAAGATCAGTTTTTCACACTTGGTGTGTATGCTTCCATGTCCTACAGAAAAATCTGTGGTTGCAGCAAGCGCTTCAAGCATTTCATCTGATAGTGCGTATCTGGTTCTTCTCGAATGGTATGCAACTAAGCGTCTCCGCCCTTCTCTCAGTTTCACTGCTATCGTTGCTCGGACCAAACGATGATCCGAGCCGATGTTAAAATGGACTTCCGAAATGACTGTAACGTTTCGGAACAATCGTAAATAACTCGTCAAAACGAAATCGATTTCATAGATAATCATTCTATTTGGCGTGTGGTAAGTTCATCGGGGCCCTCGACGTTTCTAGAAATACGTATTTGCCAACGATAACCGGCATCTTTCACTAAACTGAGCTTGCGCTTTTCCACGATGGTTTCGTCCTGGAATTCTATATGGGCCCACGAAATTTTCTCTATGTTTCCCTCGTACTGAACGGCATTATAGTCTTCAGCGCACACTATGAAATCTCCTCTTAGGAAAGTGTTTATTGCTCTTTCAAGCGCATCATAGAACTCTTCAACAGCATTGTCATCATAGGCTCCGTCTCGCACACTCATTACCAGGAAGCTCAACTACAAACTATTCGTTATGGGCAGCTTGTGTAATTAGAGGTCTAGGCTGCGGAACTCCAGAAGTTGATCAAGGCAGCTCGCCAGTAGCCCTCGTACCACGACGGTATTCATTTCTTTCTTGACACTGCGAGTCACCATGGTCCCAAATGAGCCCGCTAACGAATTCTGGAGCTGCGGCAGAATTTCTTACTTCTTTTAGCGTACTGAAGTGGTCGATCTATGAATGACTGACATCTATCCTGAACCCTAAATCGTTATCTTGATGAAGGAATATTCAGGCAGTCAACTCCAACGCAAAAGTGAGATCGCCTTCTTCCTTGACCCGCACTCCGCTGGGTTTTGTAGAAGGAAGTTTTCTGAACGGCGAAGGAAAGTGGTGGACGCTCATTGTAGAAAGATGACCGGTCAGGGGTTGTAAACCAATAAGATAAAAATGTGTAATAAGCAATGTGAGACTTCAAAATTTATTGCAAAAGACTCAAAAGTTTCTACAAAATAAATTGCAAAATGTGTATTTGCAAAAGTTTTGCAAAAAATTAAGCTTTTGCAACAAATTTTGAAGTCTCACATTGTTTATAACACATTTAGATCAACATGAGACTTCAGGACAGAACATGAATTCTAAAAAAAAATTAAGAGCAAAAATCCGTTCCAGTTCCACCCCCATATCATATCTAAGGAACAGCGCCTCAATGCTGCTGAGACGCGCGCTATCGATTCCGTGACATTCCGTGACATTTCTAGCGCCCCTTATCGGATCTTTCCAGATGTTATCAACTTCTGATCCCCACCAAATATGTTCCTGTCCCGCCCCAATATAATATCTTAGAATTAACCGCTGATGACTTCTGGGTCAAGCGTTAGTAATTTCGTGACACACACACAAACAGGCCGACATCGCGTTTTATACTATACAGGGCTGCCAATAAAAAACGACATTTTGTCTCCACTTTCAGATAGATTTAAACACTGCTTGTTCCAGACCAACTAGTCCTAACTTCGTATTGAAGAGCGTATTTCGTGCTATAAGAGAATCTTCGAGACGGCCACCTACGTAGACGGCATTAGAAGGATTTGCCCTGGATACGTGATGCGCTGGCCGAGCTTTAGGGGGTCTTCAAAGGACCGTATACCATGACAATCTTCACCAGAAAGCTAGTTTCGAGGGGATTTGCATGGTGGAAGCAAATGCCTCTAGAAAGCTATCCAACATGAAATCGAATCACGAAATTACGTAAGAGCTTCAGGCTGCAGCACTTACAGTAGGCCTCCTTGACCTGGGCGACGATGACAGATGACGTCATATGCTGAAGACGGTAAGGGCAGTGAAGGAGGGCCTGCGTCTGCTTATAGAGGGACTCTGAATGTACTCTGCTGAAGAACTTCCGTCAATGACGACAATCTCTGCGAAGAAAAAAGGACTGAAGTGCGACATGGGCAAAATGTCTTTTTTTTTGCCCCCCACCCTGTGCAGTAAGGATTAGGTTGTCCTATAATTGGTGAATCTCTTTACATTTATTGTTTTAAAAGTCCAAGAAAAATGGTAAAGGTGTGAAACATGTTTCGCGAAGTAGCACACACATTATCCTACCTGAGCAATGACTCGGCTCATTTACATGCTGTCTTCTGTGACTGATACTTCAACTTTTCTAGAACCTATTTCTGAGCTCCTTTCTTAATTACTTCTGATTAGGATCTTGCAAATGCCCAACAACATAGAGAATCGGCTACCAGATAACCGAGGGCACGCTCCCTCAATCCACGGTCTGCTTGTAGTTCACTTTATCGAGAGGTTGGCTTCTTCTGTTGAAAATGACCCTTCCGAGATATCGGAGGAACACGAGAGTGATCTCGCGCTGGGAACCTGCCGCCTAGCAGTGATACTGAGGTCACTAAAAGAAGGTCAACATCTCAGCGGAATGCGGTGCGTAAGTCAATTTGAAAAAAATAGCAAGACAAAAGTCTATCTATTTTGGCTTATTTCTGACGATTGCGTTGCTTTTTTCGCCATTGGCGTACTATTGGAGACCTCAAGTCCAGGCGGCCGCTAATCCTTGAATCCATTGTAATCGCTCGCTTCCAGCCAATGCCTTCGCTCTTAGCTCACCATCTAGAACAATAGGGCAGCGACTAGATCTTCCTGTATATGGAATACATTGCAGTGGACAAGATGTAGTGTATTGGATGAGCAAAGATCCAAATAAAGAAACAAATCGAATTTGAAAAGTACCCAAAGGATTCTCTAATCATTGGGAGCAACAGCTAATACGTATGCAGTACTCGCGTTTGAATCGAAATTCACCGCGAATCAACGCAATCTCTCGTTTATTCGTGAATTGCGTATTAAGTCGGTCCGAGTGAAGTATTCCAAGAAAAGGAAATCCGTTGAACTCAGCTCTTCAAGCGCTACAAGATAGTGCATAAATATAATTTTCAGAAACCTCGATTTCGGAAAATGCGCCGTGCACTCGATCCAATCTCAAAAATTAGGTTGCTCGCATGTGATTGTGTATATATCCGCTTCTGCGGGCCTAACCGCACATACAAGAAGGGCCTCTAAAACTTACCCCAGAATGCGCCAGTTACTCAAATTCATCCACTAGCATTGTGAGATTAATTGATTGTTAATTTTCCGAATTCTTAGATCTTTATTTCGTTTCAAGCGCTTACCTAGCGTTACGTGCTCCCTCTGCTTTCAATCCCATCCTCTTGTATATATGAAATCTTTGAACAGTTCTCGGGCAGGCATAGTGCTATTATGTGACATTTTCATTTCAGAGTACATGTTCTTGGCAGAAAGCCTGGTAAGAAAGCGAAGAAATTTCTTCCTGTCGTAGAGCTTGTCCACTTTCTGGCAGATATTATGTGGAAAACTCGTCGCCAAGTAAGCGAATCCCTCCGTGGTGTGGCGCAAACACATGCCTCCTCTTGTCATGTCCTTGTGGCAATGTTCTAGATTTTGCAATTCCGAGAAAATGAACTCGCGAACCTGAATGTGTTCCGTTAGCTTCCCGTGAAGAATTGCTAATCGAATGAATAAGATTA
This sequence comes from Ostertagia ostertagi, assembly GCA_036418205.1. NCBI lineage: Eukaryota > Metazoa > Nematoda > Chromadorea > Rhabditida > Trichostrongylidae > Ostertagia > Ostertagia ostertagi. Next base: position 5,218 of record MU868740.1, on the reverse strand, counting down.
CTTCCCCAGTTGAAACTCTGGTTTTTCACCCGATTTTCAGCCCTCCCTTAATGTGCGGCTTGGACCGCACGCTATGCCCCAAAATCTCATAAGTATTCATTTTTTCGTCGAAACTTTGTCTATTGGGTATCGATCGCTGATTGACGAATATGTACATTTCACTTTTATGCTGTGTCATTTGCGCAATTTGGGCCGTCTTGCGCCAAGCTTGGCGCCACGGCTGTTTTTCACCGCAAATTTGCTGAAACTTCGTCATTTGGGGTATTGGGTCCTGATTACGAAAAAACGGGGGACGCCCGTTTTAACGCTGGCGCCATTTGGAGCTGTTTGCACAAGTTGCGCCCCGGCTGTTTGACCCAAATTTGCTGAAAATGTGTGTATCGGGGTTACTGGCTTCCTGGTACTGAATATAATATTCAGGTCTTGACCCGGCGCCATGTGTGTCACAAACAACACTTCAACAAGTCGAGCGTACGTCCTAGCACTTTCTCATAGCGCGGACTGTCAGACCGGAAAGGTCATCGAATCGGGCCTTTCGCCACGAACAGGAGGAGTCACGACCGTGGGAAGGCGCGAATCAGACTTTCCTACGATAGGAAGGAGCCAGACAGTGGAAAGGTCATTGAATCGGAGACTATTCCGCATGACCAGGGAGGAGCTCAGACCGTGGGAAGGTCATCGAATGAAGACTTTCCCCGACAGGAAGGAGGCAGGCCGTGGAAAACTGTGAGCTAAGCCAGAAGCATGTTTCAACGTTTTCACTGGAGATGCCTGTATGCGTTGGGCGGCGCAATTCGACTGTAAGCTCCTCAGCTGCCATGAGGGTGGTAGTACGCTCGATCGTACCTACTTCCAGATGAGCTCGCAGTATGAGTTGAAACGCTTTTCCTCGCGAACCCATCCGGAGGACTCACTTCCTGCCTTTCCAATGCCTCGCAAACAGGGCCACTTGTGATTGCGTACCCAAACTCGGCGTGTATTTGCGTTTTGATACTCAGTGTTTCGTCAATTTCCATCTTCGCACCCGAACCTCGATGAGTCGCGGGTTCCTGGGCTGAAGTCGCCCGCACACATTCGCCCGCGGAAGAACGCGCTCCACCTTGAATGAACTGTGTCGGCCGACATAGAGCTCTGTATTCCCTTGCCTTCACCTTGTCCCTGTCGCCATCCAAAAAAATAGAGCAGTGCGCACACCGTGGACTCATGAAAGGTTACAGTTCTCGGAAAAAGGAATCCTTTCGGCATGGAGCCGTCGACGCCTGCGTTTCGTTGATGGTCATCGGCACGCTCGCTCAATAACCTCAAATGACGAAGTTTCAGCAGATTTGTAAAAACAGTTGTGGCGAAATTGGTGCCAAAGCGGCTCCAAATGGCGCCAGCGTTAAAACGGGCGTCGTTTTCGTAATCATGACGGCCGCAAATATCCCAATGACGAAGTTATCAGCACGACTTTGGTGAGAAAAATAAACAGCCGTGGCGGCCAACTTGCGGCCAAACGGCGCCTCAAAATGGCGCAAATGCAGCCCCGCCTCAAAATGCATGTCATATTCGTCATGCAGACATCGAATTCCCAATATACAAAGTTTTCGACTGAAAAATTGTTGAAACTTTGAGATTTTTGGGGCAGTAATCGTCCGGGTCCAATCGGCAAGAGGGAGGCTGAAACGGTGAAAAACGAAGTTTCAACTGGGAAGTAATCATATCATTCGATAAGCATTTTTACGGGAAAAGCTAACGGAGCACATTTCAGGTCTGGGAGTTCATCTGGGATGCAAAAAATGTGAACATTCCACAAGGCATGCACGAGGAGGCATTTTGGGGCCAATCGCAGCGAAGGATGCGCTCCTGCGCCCCGAGTTTTCCAGCATAATTCCTGCAGCCAAGTGAACCATAGTCTACGACAGGAAGGAATTCTTCGCTTTCTTAACAGCTTTCGCAATAACATGTCCTCTGAAAATGGAAATGTACATAATAGCCCCACTATGCTGCCCGAATCACTGTTCAAAGATTCCATCTTTGCTTTACAGAGGATGGATATTGAGAAGGAAAACAGAGGGACATGTAAGCTATGTAAGCGGCTTGAAAACGAAATACAGATCTAAGAACTTCGGAATACATCATCCTAATCTCCCCAATGTAGTGGATGGGATTGAGTACGTGGCGGCATTCTGGGTACAGTTTCTGAGGCCTTTTTGTGTTGTGGCGGTTAGCGCCGCATGAGCGGGACTAATATAACATCACATGCGAGCAACTAATTTTTGAGATGCGAATCGAGTGCATGGCGCATTCCGAAATCTGAGCTTCTGAAAATATTTAGGCACTATCTTGTAGCTGCTTGACCGTACTGCGTTCAACGGTCTTTTCCGTTTCTTGAATACTTCACTCTGACCGGACCCTTCTAACGATTTCACGAATTACCGAGATCTCCCGCGTTATTCGCGTGAATTTTGAATTTCAAAACGGCGATACTGTCCATAGATAGGCACCAGTAACGATCCCATAACTTTCACCTTTTGGGAAGAATATGGCCACCTTTATGCATCGAAACTTATCTTTTCTTATTCTCACCAGCTGCATTCATGAATTTACAAAATATGGTGGGAGTATCCTATTTCTAGGAGGCAGAGGAGAGGTCGTGCCGACGCTTGCATTTTTTTCGACCCGCTTTTCATCCAGCTGCTGGGGCAAATAGGGATATCCAGTGATGTTTGTTGTATAGCGTAGGAATTCAGGCAGCAATCAATCCATATCTGATATGTGTGTTTTGTTTAGCCAGAATACCGGATCAATAATTTATACCAAAGGCGGAAAGCGTCATTCACTTCAAAAACCTATGACTTTGATATTTCCAAATTTCACTCTTTCCAGATCTTACTATTGACGGGATAGAAGAAATCGAAGTGTTTGATCTAAAGGGCATTTATTCCCGAAATTATAAAAGAATAACGTTTAAGTGGAACGTATCAGGAGTCAGATCTTTCGAAGCGCCGGAATATGAAATCAGGTTAGTCAGGATCTAGATGAGCCATGGTCGAGGATAATCGACGTACGTGGAAGAAGTAGGAGATAAGTGTGAAAATTGAATTGAGAGCACAAACATGAAAACTGAACTCAAACATTGCTAGTGTCTCTGTGTCTTGATTATCATTCGAATAAAAAGTACGTCATCATTAGCAATCTCTTCGCAGCTTTAAGACCCCAGTCAAGTAGATTTCTTGTGAACTTTCGCTTTTACACCAAGTACTTTTATCTAGACAACAGGGCTGCCAACTGAACTCAAAGTACCGTGCTAAAGGTCACGAGATGACTGGGTGGTCTGCACGAAACAATTCAAATTAGCCTGGGGGAGCGCGAGAACGGAGACGATAGGGAGGCACTGGCCAATCAAAGTTCTTCTTCGCTTACTTTAAGGGCAAGAGTCGGGCTCAATAAGGGGGTATTACGACGATTGAAACTGAGTATAGAGATGCGAAGTAGAACGACAGTGTGGAGTAAAACTGAAGAAAAACGTCGACAGCAGTTTAACAAAACCTCTTCCACTAGCAGGATATGGCTCTTTCTTGGGGAAGAGGCACGACAAACAAGTTCAATAAGATATCAGTCTTCTATCGTTATACGGCAATCAGCACGAGACTGATTTACACTCATCAGCAGCACCAACTCCCAAGTTGGCGGCTAACGGATCAGCGCGATAGCGCATTCAGCTACATGCCAGGGCCTATTACTCGCATTCAGGGTTTCGAGTGTGAGAACCTACCTATGGTGCGTAACCAAGTAACAGAGCATGACCGAAAGTGTTTGTGGTTCAAACTAATCTGACCTTTGCCTAACATTCGATAAAAATAGACGGGTTGATGGATATCACAAGGCGATTGGAAGTTCATTAGCAGGCTCACTTTCGCAGCTTCGAATTTCGCGAGATCGAGACGATTTGGTTGCCATTGTTCAATGTGTTGCCCTTGACTGTCGTGTTTCGAGTAGACGAGAAAGTCGTATATCGAGATGCTTCGTGATCATCACTCGATTCGATAATAAGATGCAGATCGCTATGAAATTCAATCTCATTCAGCAGCGCGCATCCATCTACAGCACCTCTAACTGGCGCTACGCGTCAGCGTGAAGTAAAGTTCCAGCTTGCCAGCACATTTAAACTAAACCTTATAGAATAACATTACGAATTATTATGAGCAGATCTTCGACACATCGATCTTCAAACACAAAGTTCGTATACCGCCTCGAGAGTCGCAATGTCTATTGCTGCTCTTTCCTCTGTAGAATAGTTCGGAATAGTCAAGCACATCGGAGAAGTGCTGCTTTTACTAATCATCCCTTAGATTCGCAATTAATTGACAAAACGCCGAGAAAATCTACATTAATTCTTGTTCCCATGTCCTTAATTTTGAAACGCTGCAGACACTGCATTTTTAATGGCGGCATAGAAATATCCGCAGATCATACATAGCGCATCTGAAATTGATGTGGTCTAGTTTTAAGGCATGCTGATTTACTCATTAGATTTTCCTAAGGTAATGCGCGGTTTCGATGTATCATTACATGATTTAGACATTTTCCATAGGACATTTTTGCCGATTGCTGTCGCATCATGGAAACCATTTCAATCTCTTTTATCGTGCCACTGTCACATACCACCTTGCTCCTTAAGAGGAATCTTGCGCGGAAAATTCTATGCACTCTCCTAACATTAATATGTCAGTGGTGAGCACTGGATCATAGCACACACAAAGCTTTCACGCATTAAGATTCGGTTTCTGAAGAGAAAAAATGTACAACAAAACTACACGTGATCGACCATCGAATGACCAGAGCAGAGCCAGCGAGCATGGACAGACGGGTTTGCCGGCTACGGTAACAGGCCGACTCGACTGAGAGAACGTTGAACGCGTCGATTTCGGAGATTGGGACAATCGATCGATGGTAAATAGGATGGAGGGAACGCAAGATGTGAATGCAACGAAGCAGAAGGCTAGAAAGAGCTCTAGTAATGCACTCAAGAACAATTTGACATCCTTCGCCAGTCATTTGTGAAAGACCCAGTGGACGTCGGTCATCGAACCTAGCAGCCCTTTGAGTATTCGAATTTTCAATCAAAACGAACATCAATACTTCGGTTCCTTTCTACTATGATCGTGATAATGAGTTCAAGCCAGTTGATTTATGCGCTGCAATAGAATAATGATTTTGCCGCCCAAGTCTTCAA
>MU868739.1:69778-86161 GCA_036418205.1 Ostertagia ostertagi | reverse complement strand
TCTCTTCAACCAGGTGCATTTATTAGGTTCGAAGGAAATCGAGATGTTTGGTTAGCGCTCTTGTTACCGTAATTTTTGCCCACCCTGTACATATTATGTATACATGAATGTTACACTGCAATCTGAAAAGCAAAGCAAGCAAAAGACACAGTTTAGAATGGACAGTGTTTCGGGATAATAAATGCGCGGACGGTCCACATCAAGTTCAGTTGAGAAAAACACAAGTTGCTCGGCTTTCCCTTTTCAACAAACAGGTCGTAGCCCTTGAGGGCATCATGTACGGAACCGAAGACTAGAAAATAAGCTTGAATAACTTACATCTACACATACATATATATACAGTAGCGGTCAAAAGTTTGGAAACTTTTTTATTTTTGATCTAGCGCGGCCGACACACAACGAAATTGTCCCAAATTTAGATATTACATACAAAATCAAGTCCAGAATACGACGGGAAGAATAATTTCCAAAAATCTATAATCATATTTGAGAAATAAGATTTTTTCAAGTAATGGCGCGTCAAAAGTTTGGAAACTTTTTGTTTCCCTCATCATTATGATTCCTACTCTTCAATGTTTACTTGTTTCCATTAATTTTAGTCCAACCATTGAGTGATGTGTAATTACACTCTTAACTACTCGGCTCTCCTTGCACAAGGGTGGCAAAGCTTGGAAATCATTTAAACCGATGGTATTTTTTAAGTATAGTCATTTTTGGAATGAATAGTATTCATTCCAAAAATGACTATATTAAAAATATAGCTTTATTGAAAAAGAAATTCAGGAAATGGAAATCAAGACATAGGTGCATCAGTAATTTTGCCCCACCTGGTATGTATGTATGTACGTACACTTAATATCTCGAAGTCGGGGAGGGTGGAGCCGCGGACAAGATGGTGGCGGTTGCGCACTTATGGATGTTACTGATCATTTGTCTGCGTCACTTCGCGTCGCTGTCTCCTTGTCTCTGCTTTCTTTGAGTCTCTTCCATAGCTACTGGAGTGCTCTTCCGTCTAGCAGGGTGAGAATTGTGTCGAGGGCGTGGTCGCAGAAGTAGAACCCTCTAAGATCGAGGACTTGGCACGACCCTCCAAAATAGAGCATACGCTAAATTAGTGTTAGGTACTGAAGAAAGTTCCTGCGCTTTTCCGACCTTGATTTTCAAATGCCTGTATCTCGGCTCATTCGAAACCTTTTTGATTGGAGTAAAGACTGTTAGAATCCACAAACCTCTGCCAATAATAGCTGCGTTGGGAGTCAGCCCGGCAGTGCAGAATACTGGAGCGTATTCAAGGCTTCAAAAAATGACAACTAAACATAAGGAACATAGCTAGCCTAGCTGTTAGATAGAACAAGAAAAGCTCTTCAAAACCACATACAGCTCATTGGCAGCTTGCTTGAATTCGTAACAAAATAAAGCGTTCAAAAACGAAACACCGAAAAGCGCAAGAACTTTCTTCACGACCTAATGCAATAGCTGAGTGTATCGATCAACGGCCGATTCAACGGCAGCTGCGGCGCGATTTGTCACTGGGTCAGATTTGCTGAAATCCCAAAAAAAACCGTCGAAATCTACACCCTCGATGAAAAGGTTGCATTCCTCCATTTCAACCTTTTGAACAGCACTCGGTAGGGTTAGATAGAGCTAGACTGATACTATATCAGGCATTATTCGAATTGCTATGAAAGCCATTTCTATGTAGAGAGATATAGTCTCATGCTTTGGCGAGGTTTCAACTTTTTTTCTTCAAAACACGAATACGAATGATTCTAGTAATTAGTTATTGGATGTGTTTGTAACAAATATTCAATTTCACAGCAGGTTGGTTGTTTCTGATAATGTAGTATTCATTTTCACAGGGTGACCTTATATTTATGAAATTAAAAAAAAACCGAAAATAATTATAAAAAGTTCAAAGAAAAGCTCTCCCACTAAAATTGCGATACAGGGTTTATCCTGTGGGAAATCAACTGGTTATACTAAAAAATTACTGGTCTGCTGCTTGTTAAGAAATTTGAAACAAAAAGTGAAATTTAAGGGTGACTTTACAATTATGATTCGCACTGTATAAACACCTACCCAGCACACTCTCGGCTATTTCGCAGGATGCTGTGTTTGCAGCTGAAGAGCACTAGAGGGAGGAAGGGAAAATAAAAAGAGGAGGAGGGAAACCACCCTCAGCTGACTTGAGGAACAATCAAGCATTGAGAGTCATTATAGCGTCATGTTACGAGTATTATGATATTTTGGGTACACGAGTCACTCTTTTTTCGGCTCCACAAGTGGGTGCAAAACTTTCGCAGCGAAGGTGAGATCCCGGCAGATGCCGGCGACAAGCAATATGGTTTTACAATTAGTGTTGAAGTGAAAAAGATCTGGGAGATTGTGCGTCATACTAGGAAATGTCGACGTGAAATTAAACAAGTCTTCAACTGCTTGATCGTTAACCGTCATTTCTTCTTCCCATCAGCACTTGAATGTCAATTCGAAAGGCGGCGGCGCTTCATAACAATTGATAGAAGGATGCGATCCGGAAGAAAAAACTACAGTCGAAAAAAGAATTCCGCCGAGGACCTCCAAGCGCTTTTGTATAAATGCTGTCATTTTTTTCGAAAAAAAAAAGTATCTCAAGTAAAACATACAGCGGCAATTTGCCTGTGATTTCTTCCATTGCTGTGCTACGGTTTTGAATGTTCTTTCCTCCGGTCCTGTAAGGGTAGGAGAAAATAGCGTATTTTCGAACATGGGTTTTATACGTATAATGAAATAACGAGGGTGCTTGAAAAAAAAACATTCTTGTTATAGGGTGCCCCAAAACTCTGTTTGATGGAACTACGAATCTACACAGTAAGCTTACGTGACAAAGGACCATTGCTCTGCGTTCTGCTGTAGATAATGGCAGATTATGCTATACCCCAACCGATGGCTGAGCAAACCTTTTTAGAGCCTTATCAGCCCTTATCAGCTGCAATCAGTTCCAATCACCCACCAACAATGTCCCCGTCCCACCCCACATAACACTTGTGCGAGCATGGATGCTCTGGTGTCAACGCGAGCTGGGTAACGGAATCGACGACTTTTGCGTTCTGACGCGCCTTATCAGCCCTTATCAGTTGCTATCGCTTCCATCATGTACCACCAATGTCCCGGGACCACCCCACATAACACTTGTAAGTATAGACGCTCTAGTACCAATATGAACGACAAAACGAAATTGGCGATGCTCGCTTTCTAGCCCCTCTTATCAGCTATTATCAGTCGTTATCAGTTCGCCATCTGCTGCACCCCAGCAGATGGCTGCCAAAACCTTTCTATTCAAGCAATGACCGGTTTTGGAGAATAAGGGCGGTTCACTTAAGGACGAATCCACGATTAGAATGAAAATCAAAAAAACCTAGCTGAGGAATCCGCGGACCTCTTTTGGGTGTGGAACTGAAGCGCAATTGGACATCAAAGGAGCTGACCTCGGCGACCTATTTTAGGCTCAATCTTGGCGCGGTGGGTCAGTGCACGCTCACCGATCATCTGGTCGCTCGCCGCAGGTCTATACGTGGCGAGTGATTAGATAGGTGAGAGAGCGTAGTGTACAGGGTGCGCCAAAATTACGGAGACAGCGATTTCGAGTCGCCTAGAATGAACACGCCACAATTCCCAGGAAGCCAAAAATGCAGTAACGTTCACTGTTCAATAATGAATCGTAAACATCTGCCAAATCTCAGAAATTCCTTCGTTGGCACTTATACGGGCCTTGAGAAGCAGTGAGGAACCATCGGCGGTGGCACGCAAGGTAGTGCTTCAGAATACGTAGAATCCGTTCTACGTATTCTGAAGCAATTCTTCAAAATAATCCCAAAAATGTAAAGTTCCGTGCAAGCTTCAGCTTGCAGAATCAATTCTACAGTGTAAGCCATTTATATAGAATCTGAAATGCTGACCAACTCGTTAAAAGTGATGAATTCGACAAAATTTGCTCTGACCCAGTTCAGCACCACCCTTGCCCTATGGAAATCCCTTCCTTATGAAAGATCAAACAATGTTTTTAAATCTTAAGATGGCAATTTGCTTGGGAATTCTCAAGTAATCTCCTTAATGTCCATCTCTCGTGACATTCGGCGGAACGAGTGCGCGAAGTGCCACCAAATTCTGTTGCGCACCATGCTGACATTGCTCGTGGCCGTCTCGGAAACACAGCCTTCCCATCCAGAATGAGTGCATTCGGTTCCTTACTCCTTGGAGCGTTTAGTGGATCCATGATTGGTACCCAGGTAAAAAACAAAACGCTGATAATTTTTGCGTGCCGCAAACACTCAAAGTTGAAGTTCAGTGATCTAGAAATAGCGGCAGAATCATTCAGCCATCGTAACAATCATACATATTGGTGGTCAAACAAGATAATTATGAACAGGTCAACACAACTAAACCAAAATGAGCGCAGCAGTAAACAGCATCTTTGAATAGTGGTCCCAATAGTGCGCGGAAGTGCTGTCTCCGTAATTTTGGCGCACCCTGTAGAGGCCACGGGTGATCATAGTCGCATCAAGGCTCAAAGGTCAGCGGTGCGAAAGAAGGAGGTCGTTTCTCATGGTTTTTCCTTCTTTAGTGTACCACTCGCCATCGCTATAATTTCAAATGGGTTGCCTTTACAGCGTGTATTTCAAACTCCTCATGGTTTGCCCCTTCCAAGATGTCTCTCCTCTCTAGTGATGGAGCCGTTTGCAAGATGTCATTCTCCGTGACGTTAATCGGGCCCGTTATCGTGTTGAGAGTCGTGCTATTTATTAGTGACCCTAGCTGGGCGCATGTGGTATGGCTTCGGGATCATCTACATCTTGCTAGAGATACTGTTCCAATATAACACTTCCGCCTAGGCTTGGAAAGATGTGCCTGTCCAAGAGCGCGTAACAACCGTTCAGCTTTCCCTCATGATGCTTCACCTTTGCAATTTCGTTGAATTAGTCGTGATGAAACTAAGAAAAAACAAAGCCTAGGCTAATGTGTTGGTGGGTGGAACCCATTTTCCGCTGCACGTAGCAGTCCGAACAAAACAGTTCCTTTATACTGAATGAAGAAGGGCGAAGAAGGGAGTCTGCTTTTGTGTGACTGCAATTTTTGCGGCACCACTCCTCGAATTTCTCAGACTTTTCAAACTGCTCCATATGACTTGTCACACAAATCAGCTACGCCTAATCCCCTATAGGTTATATTTTTCGCGCACCACTCCTCGATTTCTCAGACTTTTCAAACTGCTCCATATGACTTGTCACACAAATCAGCTACGCCTAAGCCCCTAATAGATGTAACAAAAGCACGTTCGCTTGTAAAATCATTCAGCTCATTTCTACTAGCGTTTGATATCCATCGCACCCACAACACTTCGAGAGTCTTTCCATTAGTACACAAGCTTTCTAAGCTATCGCTAAGCTCGAAGCCATGCACAGCGGAATTTTTCGTAAGTGCGAGCTCGAACGAGCAGTTTATATCACGATTTCACTCCTTTGTACTAATTTTACTAATTTAGAAGAGGAAATCGTGCGGATTTGTTCATCGAGCATATTGTGTTTAGGGCTTTGAGAAAGTGTGAGTGTGTAGGTCTGGAGCAGAGCTGATAATGTTATTGGGAAACAAGAAAACAAAGAAAAAATCTGCCTTCTAGCTGCACCTGCAAACTGTAGCAACATCCATTTTACTCTGTCAAAGCTAGAACATTGATACTCGCACTACCAAAAAGGGAGGAATCCCCTCTTTTCCTCACAACCTAGTACAAGTTCTTCAAGGTCATGTTCACGAGTCTGATAACCTATGGTCCTTCTTCCCACCGATATTCTCCTACTAATAGTTTTTTTTACAGGAAGAAAGAGGTCGTTTGTTGGGAAGCCAACAAATGTTCAAGAATTTCTTTGTTCCGGTCCCCTTGCGGGATAAGAATTACCGGTGGCTGCAATTTGAATTGCGCAACATTTAGAAAACCGAATAATGTAAAACCTACTCTTTCACTTGAGCAGAGACACCTCCGACACCCTTGGTTCCGCCTTGAGGTCCCGGTCCTCCGGTTCTGTAAAGATAGAGTCAAGATTAGGCTACTCTCGCAAGCGAGAGCTTTCCCTGGTAAAGGCAAAAGTTATAAGAAGGGAAAGGGAAGACAAAGCGCTTCCTGAAAAGAATAACTAATAAAGCTATAGCTTCTGATCTTTACAGCGATGCTCATCAAAGCTGTAACTGAATTTAGAACTCTATAATATGTGGGAAATCGGAACCACATAAACCTACTCTTCCAACAACAGCTTACTTACAACCTAAAGCCTAAGCCTAAGCTCTGTTCACTTGGCCAGAAGCACCTCCAAAGCCCTTCCAATCTCACGAGCCGGAACTCGAAAAAAGCTCCAGCGTCGCAGCACACATCGCCCGTTCCATTGCCCTTTGGTAGACGCCAAAATCTCCTTTCGCCCTAGTTGCGCCCCATGATTGGACTTCCATACAGCAAAGCTGGTGGGACATAGGTGCTTGGCCTTGGTGAACGTAAGGAGAGATACTTCTTCCTCCAGTGACTAAACATTCCATGCACTAGCAAATAGCCTCTCGTGAGAATGCTCTTCATCATCTTCTTTAGCTTAGTTAAATTTCAAGCCCTATTGTGTGGGAGGCATTGCTTAGGATCTTCAAGGAGCCCTCGAGCGCACTCGCCCAGTGAGCGCAATATCACTAGGGAGCAGTTTCGGAGAAATGGCTTTGGCTTGTCGTACGCCAACGTTATCTATAGACACGGATCGGATTTCGCGTAGATTTATATCAGCGTAGCAGCTGGTATTGCATTGTCGTATCATTTCAGCGTACCTTCGAGAAATTGCGGAAAAGCGTTAAGGCGTTCGATATTCAACCGTATTACATGCTTTCTTGAAATCGATGAAAAGGTAGTTGTGGGATTAGGTACTCTTGAAATCGTTCTGTAAGCTGAATGCGCGCCACATAGATTTCTTCGATAGTGGAACATCTTTCGAGGACGCCGATTTCCTTTTCATAAGCTGTGGTAAAGATACTAGCACACGGCAAAGCAGCAGTGGAGTTCAGTTCGGTAGGCGTGGTGAGGATGAAAAGAAAACATATGTGGTATGCGACGGCAAGTGGTAACACTATAAGGTTGAAGAAATTAGCTTGAAAACGGAGGATCTGCTAGAGTTGTTATCCAACTCTCGATATGGAGAACGTTCCATTTCTTTTTCAATGTCGTCGACAGCATCGAGATCCATTCGACTGCTAATCTGCCCGAGCTGTCTAAAATGGTCGGTGTTTTTGGATTACGGCAACCGTTTTCAAAGCGAGGCATGAGAAATGCTGCTCAGTCTGCAAGCCGTTTCTGTTGAATTTCTGTCTCACATAGGAATTTCAACAAAAGAAATTCACAAAGCTGCCGAATTCTCACGTATAGCATTGCTTTCCTGCTTCTATAAGTGTGAAATGATGCTGTGCTCATCCAGTATTCTGCCAGTCCTGATGAGGAAGACTCGAGTGAATATGAGCAAGCAGGGTTTCGGAGAGGGCTCACATCATAGATCATATTCGCATAACAGGGACTCCCTGTTATGCGAATATGATCTATGATGAGTGAGTGCCACGGCAGTACAGTGCGTACCAAAAGTATGTGGACACCCTGGAATCGATTCTCAGGGGTCAGCTAAAGGCTTTTATGTCATGAAACCTCACCATTCAACTCCTAGTGGTCGATAACCTACAATGATATTTTCGGCAAAAGATTTCGTTCTAACTTAGCAAACTATTTTTGATGGACTTTTTCTCTAGTATCAATAAGTATGAGGAAACCATGATTCAGTCACGTTTCTGCACCAATTTCCTAACCTATTTTTACTTCTCCTTTCGTTACTTATTCTGGCATCATTCCTCTTCACGGCAAGCGTTTTTCTGAAGAAGACCGAGCACAGAAATGGGATCCCCATGCTTCTGAACCTTCCTATTGCGAAATAGCACGTCAACCAGTCATGCGTCCTCGTAGGTTTGGAGAGAAATCCGAAATCCTGATGCTAAGCTCTCGACCTTGACTGAGGGTTCGTTCTCAATCGCTACTTGTTCAAAACTACAGAAGAATTGCATTTACTGTTTTGAATCTTTTTGCTACTGTTCAATTTCTTGTTTAAGATGGTCTTCCCTGCTCTCAAAAAAGACCAATCGGTGTCCCATTCAATCAATTGAGCACACGACACGAAAGAAGATGAAGAAGGCTTCGTATATGAATGCGGGTTCAGGTTGGCAAGGTTGGATTCGCCATTCAAAGGAAGGATCAGAACATAATACCCAAGCAGACAGCACTTGCGCTGTGAAAGCACTGTGAAAATGATGAGAATAGAATAAAATACGCTCTGTGGAAATTCCTGCCTAGACAACCTCGACTGGTGAGTGCAGTACAGATATGTACTCAAAGGCTTTCCATGTTGTGTTCCGTAGACGTAGGTTCATCAATTGTCTGTGGTGGTTTCAAAAGGAGCGGAAAATTGAAGCACGGCTCACCGCATGTTAGGAAGACCACAGGGTTATAACGGGGTGCCTGAACTCCGGAAAATTTTTTCGAAACACCAGCGTCACAAAGCACTCGTTTTGTAGCAAGCTCAAACGGAAGTTCCCGACACGTTCTCCGTCTGGGAAGAAGGCAAACGCAGAATATCGGGTGCTGGATGGGCTAGAATCTTCCACCACATCGCTTTCGAAAACGTAAGGAGATCGTGGTTCCCCCATCGAATGAAAAAAGTACCCCATATGACCCAAGCCGTTGGTGTAGTTTACCTGGGGTACTTGTTAGGAGCAGATCGACGATATGGGTATCGGGAGCATGGTTCAGAGCATGGAAAACAGACCTAAACTCATGAAAAGTTTTGATGGGCCTATCGCTTCAAGATTCTTTGAATATTTCTGTTTTTTAGAGTATCCACATACATGTACTCTTGATACAGGGGAGAATTTCTCCAGCAACAAAAAAATTAAAGCTGCATGTAAATCGGTGAGAAATGAGAAATTCCGAAGTTCTCGTATTCGAGAAATTGAATGGTGTTGGTATCACGGTGCAATAGTCAAAGGATTCTGAAAAAAATTCCAGGGTGTTCACATACTTTTGGTGCGTTGTATAAGGTGCTCGTCCTCACATCTATCCACTTGAAAAGGCGTTCCTACTCTGTAGAGAAAATGAAGACATCGATGTCCTTGAGCAATCATGGACTCCACGCAAAGCATAAAGATTTTATACGAGCTCCGTAGCAGCTTCACGACGGGGATTTCCCATTCATCAAGAGATCATAAATATTAGTTTGTCCCAAAAGTTCGAGCATATTTCGAACTTTTTTGATTTAAGTTTATTTCAGAATCATGCAATATCAATGAACAAGGTACCATTATTGTACCATTATTATCAGCAACTTATTGCCAACGACTGGGCAAAGAATGGATGCATCGCTTCCAGAATTCCTGCCGTTCAGAACTGAAGAAGTTGGTGAGTTCATTTTTGAGGCCTTCCAGGAAATCGTATTTCTTGCTCGCAAGATGGTTTCTTAAGGACAAAAAATAGGTGGTAGTCAGACGGGGCTAGATCAGGCTGTATGGTGGGTGGGGTAGGATTTCCCACCGAGGTTCAGGATCTGGAGCTGTGTCATTGTCGAAACATGTGGCCTTGCGTTGTCGTGCAGCAAGTATACTTTGTCGAGTTCTGGAGAAAGTAGATGGAGCTTTCCGCCAAACTTTGTATTTGATTACAGCAGATTTGCTTGTAACCGTGGCGTTGAGAGGGAGAAGCTCCCAATGGTACTCTCCGCGAAAGATTATGCTGTGGGTCTGGTGGGGCGTGCGCGACCACCAGACCCACAGCATAATTTTCTTACTGGACTGATCTGAACGCACGACTGCTTCAGCCCTCTGGGATGGATCCAGCCACTGTCGCCTCCGCGTGTTACATAGAGGCACCACTTCTCATCTCCAGTGACAAGTTGTCCTACCAGTCCGTTCGGCGGGAGCGGGAGAGGAAGTTGTAGACAGTCAACCACGCTCAATCAGGAAGCTTAACCGGTCCAAATCCAAAGCAGATGACCGTCCCTGAAGCGAGGTTTGTCTTCCAAGTCGTAGTCCCCTGAGCGAAACCGATCGAACCATTTCACCACCGTGCGATGGGAGACGACATCAGCACCTAACGCAGAGCAGATGTTGCGAGTGGCTTCGGCTGCGTTGTGGCCCAATTGGAACTCATACAGTAAAGCGTGGCGGAGGTGAAGTTTTTCATCTGCCATTTTGTACAAGAAACAGCAGCTTATGCAGCCAATTACGATATGGGCTACCTTGTGCAATGTGCTCTATGCCCTCATGACCGTTTTGCTCAATCAATACAGAAAATTTTGGCGCAAGATTCCAAAAATACGTTCGAACTTTGGGCACAAACTAATAATGATTGTAATAATTGTACAACAACATAATAATAATTGTATTGTTGAAAAGAACTTGTAATATCGAATAGCAAGTGAGTAGGGCGAGTACTAGCAGATTTTGACAGCGCGTGTGCGAAGGTCTGTGTGCAGATGAACCTGACGAAGATTTATGCAAAGTGGACAGGTTTGTTATGCTCTAATCACTCTCATTTGGACGAATATCAACGAATGGTCCAGCTACGTAATCTTGGTTTTTGATAACGACGTGATGAATCCTTAGACCCTACCCCTTAGACCTTAGAGCGTAGTAGGACAAGCTAGCATGAAGCTAGCCGTATGAGGAGCCCTTCGAAAATCGAAGGCTGGGAGCTTCCTATGCACACAAGCCAGAGGGAAAATGAGAGTTCCACACTCTCTCGACGATTAATGATTAGGGGTGCTCTGAATAGAAATTGAGTATCAGTGAAGCCGGACACGTTATGTGATTTTGCGATGACCGTTGGACCAGAGCGGTTACCGACTGGATCCCTCGGGACGTCAAACGAACACCTGGACGACCGCCGGCCCGATGGTCAGACTTCTTCACGAAAGCTCTGAACGAAAGGAATGATGGAGCTCGTGTCCCTCGAGCGTAGGATCCTTTGGAGCACTCAGGCACGCAACAGAGGCGACTGGAGACTTGACTGGATATCGCTCGAAGAACTTACTAAACAACGGGATAGTTGATACCGGTAATGTCGCGTAAATTCGATGTGGAAAAAGCGTCTTTCCTTGAGCATTCTTCATATCTATTTATGATAGATAAAAGGAGGAGAAATGAAGAATAATTACGATATTGGTCATAGTATGTTCCGCGCACATACCACAACGAATAGTAATGGCAGTGGTTTGCTCTTTCTTATGAAATGGTTATTTGAGAGTGTGCTCTTTTTATTTCGATTATGAAAGGACGAAAATATGTATATACGAACAATCAAAGATGTATAGAACTCACGAAGGCACTTGCATTCCTGCGCCTAAATCCCCTACGTTCGTAGCGGCTGGCTTGTCACTGAAACTCTTAGTTATTAGTCGGATCATAACACCCTGCTCCTAGCGGTACTGAAGAGGTAAGCGCTAGCGTTGGAGCAAATTTTGTCCCCTGCCCTACTCGAGGACTTGTAGAATAATATTTGACGTTCAATAGAAAGATGAGCGAGCAACTCCTCGTCTATTTTTTGTAAAGATTCCTTCTATTCGTCATTGTCTTGCGTATGCTTTCACATCGAGAAGTGCGGGGCAACAAGAACGGATTTGGAGCTACGGATCAGAGATCCTGGGAATCTCTATTTTACAGCCTTATTGTTACGCTTGTTGAGACCTCGATTATTCGGCTTGCTTAGATAACAGTTTCGTTCTGACACAATCAGCCCTTTCTTTTCTGTAGGACGGCAGGTTTTAGTAGTGGAAGCGGAAGGCTGTAGCCTGGACCTACAGTTTTAATTGCTTTTTTTGCTACTTTTTCAACGCTTACAACAACCTGTTTTCTCCTGTACACCCCTTCAAAAATAATTTTGAAGGTTTTTCGCACGCCCATGCAGAAATTTACATGGAAGGGCAAAAATCGTTGATAGGTGACTTACAATTAGATTCCTACAGGGCTAGCAATAGCTAGCGGGGTAAGAGTTTCACATTTTCAATGGGTGTGCTCTTCTGCGTTTTTGTTCTGCTACTCTCTTCTATTCTCGTAAACCTAAAGTTTAAGCTGTTTCCCGAGCTTTGCCCGAAGAAGTTTGCTAGTACTGTTTGTTTGTTGACTGCTGTAGTAACTCCTGTTCTAACTCTAACTTCGAGTTGCGAATGTTACACAAGAATGCTAGGTGATTTAGAAAATTCGCTCAAGGCGAGACACAAACCCGCGCCTCTTCTTACCGGTCAAGTGCATCTCAAATTACGCTACCGAGGAACAGTTTCGCCGTAACTCAGCCTCTCGTATTATACCAGATTGGTCCTCTGGCAATCTTCCTTTCCCTGCATAAGTTTGCTCGCTCCTTCTGCCCCTCTGCTCCTCCCTCCTTTGCTCTGCAGCTGCCACAGCAGCACCTTGCGTAATAACCAAAGTGTGCCAAGCATACACAACCATGCTATTGCAAGACATTGATAGAGCAAGTCCTGCAGCTACCCAGATTTGTTTGCAGCTTGTTTCATTCCCTTAGCTGCCTCATCACGCACTTCATTTTGAGAGTGGACAGACAGACTACATATACACAGGGTGGCCGCAAAATATAGGACGCCATGTTTCTGTGTGTAAAAGTCACAAGAAACCGTCTTCACACAAAGATACAGTTAAGCTATTTGATCACTTGTGCAGAAGGTGCTTTGAATTTGACGACTCTCCTTCTGACGTCCAACGACAAAATCAGCAGTGCGCCGCAGGTAGCCAACGGCGATGTCGTCCCACCTCTTCTGAAGCGCTAACTTCAGAGCACCCACCGAGCTGGAGAAGTCTTATGAGGTCTTGCTCTACAACATCCTCACATAGAGGAGTCCATCGGGTTAAGGGCCTGAGAGGAAGAAGGTCACAATTCCTTGCTCCAGTGGCCTTGGGAAGTGAGCCCCCAGGATGGCTTTGGTTGATTTGAACGCGTATTAGCGATCACAGCTTTGTTGAAGAGCAAAGGATCATTGAACAAATCCTACTATATATAATTCGCTAAGTATGTCTGTGCGTGTGTATGTGTGTGTGTGTGTGTGTGTTTGTCACGAAATTCGTAGCTCGGGTCACAGCAACGATAGCGCCATGGTTCTTACATATGTTATAGGGGGTGGGATGGGGACACAAGTGGTACGTGATAGGAACTGATAACGACTGATAATAGCTGATAAGAGGGGCTAGAAAGCGAGCATCGCCAATTTCGTTTTGTCGTTCATATTGGTACTAGAGCGTCTATACTTACAAGTGTGTGTGGGGTGGTGGTACATGAATGAAAGCGATAGCAACTGATAAGGGCTGATAAGATGCGTTAGAACGCAAAAGTCGTCGATTCCGTTACCTGGCTCGCGTTGACACCAGAGCAACCATACTTACAAGTGTTATGGGGTGGGACGGGGACATTGTTGGTGGGTGATTGGAAAGTGATTACAACTGATAAGGGCTGATAAGGCGCGTCAGAACGCAAAAGTCGTCGATTCCGTTACCTGGCTCGCGTTGACACCAGAGCAACCATACTTACAAGTGTTATGTGGGGTGGGACGGGGACATTGTTGGTGGGTGATAGAAAGTGATAACAATTGATAAGGGCCGATAAGGCGCGTCAGAACGCAAAAGTCGTCGATTCCGTTACCTGGCTCGCGTTGACACCAGAGCAACCATACTTACAAGTGTTATGGGGTGGGACGGGGACATTGTTGGTGGGTGATTGAAAGTGATAACAATTGATAAGGGCTGATAAGGCGCGTCAGAACGCAAAAGTCGTCGATTCCGTTACCTGGCTCGCATTGACACCAGAGCAACCATACTTACAAGTGTTATGTGGGGTGGGACGGGGACATTGTTGGTGGGTGATTGAAAGTGATAACAATTGATAAAGGCTGATAAGGCGCGTCAGAACGCAAAAGTCGTCGATTCCGTTACCTGGCTCGCGTTGACACCAGAGCAACCATACTTACAAGTGTTATGTGGGGTACGGGGACATTGTTGGTGGGTGATAGAAACTGATAACAATTGATAAGGGCCGATAAGGCGCGTCAGAACGCAAAAGTCGTCGATTCCGTTGCCTGGCTCGCATTGACACCAGAGCAACCATACTTACAAGTGTTATGTGGGGTGGGACGGGGACATTGTTGGGTGATTGAAAGTGGTTACAACTGATAAAGGCTGATAAGGCGCGTCAGAACGCAAAAGTCGTCGATTCCGTTACCTGGCTCGCATTGACACCAGAGCAACCATACTTACAAGTGTTATGGGGTGGGACGGGGACATTGTTGGTGGGTGATTGAAAGTGATAACAACTGATAAGGGCTGATAAGGCGCGTCAGAACGCAAAAGTCGTCGATTCCGTTACCTGGCTCGCGTTGACACCAGAGCAACCATACTTACAAGTGTTATGTGGGGTGGGACGGGGACATTGTTGGTGGGTGATTGAAAGTGATAACAACTGATAAAGGCTGATAAGGCGCGTCAGAACGCAAAAGTCGTCGATTCCGTTACGTAGCTTGCGCTGACACTAGAGCGTCCCTACTTACAAATTCTATTTTTGTAGTGGTACGTGCACATTGTATCATTGTATGACCAGCTTACTTAATAGCAGTCGATTGCATAAACTCAATCAAGTCTTCAGCAAATGATAACTTTCATTTCTATCAAGAAAGCCCAACTCATTAAACCGCTAATCCTTTCGGGGTTCTAAATAATGGTGAATGTAAATAAATGATAAGCCTTAGCTCCTCACTTATGTAAATAGGCATATTTCATTTTCATTTTGAGACTGACAGCAATCCTATTCACCGCTAAATTATCTGAATTCAAGAAGAATGCTGGATGTTTACAGTTGTGAGATAAATATGCCAGTTCAGCTCCAGACGTTATCACGCGTATTCTTGATGGAGTACCTCATGCTGATATTCCATGGGTCCTTCAGTTTCGCTAAAGCCTGCCGTGTGATGCGCGCGATAGCGGGCGAGCAAAACTGGTGCTTGTAAATCCAGAACAACATATCATACCTCATCATACTCGTTTAGGTCTTTTGCAAGACTTTTGAGTCATTTAACATTTGTGGAAGATGAACTCCAATGGAGCTGCACTTTTGGATGTTACCCACAAACTACCACACCTTCGGGAGAAAGTCTGTTGTAAACTAGACGTTATCTCGGAGACTTGCTCTCACTTTTTGGCAACAACTGCCTCTGACTTTGGTGGTCGCAAAGAAGTTTAGTTCGAAAATTTTCTCATCAACCCAATCCGTAAGAGAGATGCGGCGCACCTCGAGCTCGTGCAGAAACTTTTTGCATTTTATCAGTTGAATCTATTCGGGTTGCTCCAGTAAAAAGCAAGGGTTGGTGACTCTTCAAATTGGGGCTTCTTTCCAAGACTTCCCAGATCCTAAGATCGAAAGCGATGTGACGCACGCTGGTTTCATCGTTGTGAGCCATCCTCTTCTAGGTGATTGCCCCAATCTCTGAGTGTGCACAGTTCTTGAACTTCCACTTTTCGCAATCCCAGAGACGTGTGCTTGAACCTTGAGAGCACCGAACATGTTTCAAAGAGTTGAAGAGGGAATACCGAGTCGCTTTCCTAAGTTGCAATTTTAGAGACTGTCATTGGGCAGCATCTTGGTAATGGGTAGGTGCAGAAGGCAGGGTCCGCTTTTTTGATATGTTGACGCCACTTTTCCCGATTACGCTTTCCGGGCACATCATTGTTGATGCCGATATACCGATATTGTCATTAATCGCGCGAAGAACATGGCCGTACCTATCGAAGACGGGCTTCGCGCACATTGTCGACAATTGGAGCTACACCGAACCGCTGCCTGATTACATCTTTACGAATTGGCTATATCTCACTGTTTGATAAGCGCAGTGAAGTGCACAGCTAAAGTGATGATGTAAACAACCACTATGCGTCGAGTATCGAGGTAATTTAGCGGTCGAATATCTCAAAACGGAATGCCCAGTATTCATTATCATATTTATTCGAGCATCCCATTCATCCTCAAGAACTCTAGAAGGTGTAGCGGTCGAAAGGTGTTTGAGTTTACAATTACAACGCTGATGAAATGATATTGAAATGAAATGCATTATCTACAATCTGCTCTCTATTTTCTATTTCAAGTGCTCTCTACGTTCGTACGCATATCGTTACTATCAGTCCTCATCTGTCGTTATCACTTTTTGACCCCCACCAAATATGTTCCCGTCCCACCCCCTATATCATGTCCCAAAATCAGCTCCTGACGACTGCTGCGAAGCGCACTATGAATTTCGTGACAGA
>MU868739.1:55458-69678 GCA_036418205.1 Ostertagia ostertagi | reverse complement strand
GGGTAGGTGCAGAAGGCAGGGTCCGCTTTTTTGATATGTTGACGCCACTTTTCCCGATTACGCTTTCCGGACACATCATTGTTGATGCCGATATACCGATATTGTCATTAATCGCGCGAAAAACATGGCCGTACTATCGAACACGACACTAGCGCACATTGTCGACAATTGGAGCTACACCGAACCGCTGCCTGATTACATATTTACGAATTGGCTATATCTCACTATTTGATAAGCGCAGTAAAGTGTGCAGCTAAAGTGATGATGTAAACAACCACTATGCGTCGAGTATCGAGGTAATTTAGCGGTCGAATATCTCAAAACGGAATGCCCAGTATTCATTATCATATTTATTCGAGCATCCCATTCATCCTCAAGAACTCTAGAAGGTGTAGCGGTCGAAAGGTGTTTGAGTTTACAATTACAACGCTGATGAAATGATATTGAAATGAAAGGCATTATCTACAATCTGCTCTCTATTTTCTATTTCAAGTGCTCTCTACGTTCGTACGCATATCGTTACTATCAGTCCTCATCAGTCGTTATCACTTTTTGACCCCCACCAAATATGTTCCCGTCCCACCCCCTATATCATGTCCCAAAATCAGCTCCTGACGACTGCTGCGAAGCGCACTATGAATTTCGTGAAATTTGTGTTTCAGCGCCTCTTATCTGCTCTTATCAGTCGTTATCACTTTGTGACCCCCACCAAATATGTTCCCGTCCCACCCCCTATATCATGCCCCAAAATCAGCTCCTGACGACTGCTGCGAAGCGCACACACACAGCGTTATATAGTATATAGTAGGGATATCAGACGGAGGAGCTTTTCAGTTATCCAAGGAAAGAGTTCAGGACTGTTTGAAATTCTTTGGAAAGACTCCCGAACCGTGCCAAGCACCATGAAATGCATAAACTTTACCTTTTCTTCAAAAGGCGAGTACGAAACATTCCATAAATTTAGCTACTGGGTGTGTTTGTAACAAACATTCAATTTCACAGGCAGGTTGGTTGTTTCCTGATAATGTAGTATTCATTTTCACAGGGTGACCTTATATTATGAAACGGTGCAAAAATCGAAAAATAATTATAAAAAAGTTCGAAGAAAAGCTGCTCCGCCAAAATTGCGATCCAGGGGTTATTCATAGTGGGAATAAGCTGGTAATACTAGAAAAACCAGTTTGCTGCTTCTCCCAAAAATGACAAATTTCAGGATAACCTTACAATAATGAAACGCACTGTAGTATCACACCTTATCAGCTGTCACGACTCTCTATCCCACCACATACATGTTCCTGTCTCACCATCTACATCAGGTCTGAGAGATACTGCCTCGACGTTGCTGGGCCGCATGCTATGAATTTCTTTACTCTTGCATTCTAACGCTTCCCCCGCGTTCCTTATCAGCTGTATCACTTTCTCTCCCCACCAAATATGTTCCCGTCCCACCCCCTATATCATATTTGAAACCAACTCCTGACGACCTGCTGGGACGCGCGCTATGAATTTCGTGAAATTTGCGTTCTAGCGCCTCTTATCAGCCTCTTATCAGTTGTTATCACTTTCTGACCCCCACCAAATATGTTCCCGTCCCACCCCCTATATCATATCCCAAAATCAGCTCCCGACTGCTGCGACGCGTGCTATGAATTTCGTGACACACGCACAGACAGACAAGCAGACATAGCGTTTTATGAATAGTAGGGATAGGGATAACGAAAGTGTTCAGGTACAGTCATCCCAACGCCATTGGTGGTTCTGGAACCGTCACAGAGATTGGGTTGAAGCCGTGGCTAATGCCATTCGACTTGCGGCAGACCACATCGTTTCCTGCACGACACAGAATCCATTGAAAGCCACTAGTTAGTAGATTGCACGTTCGGTCTTCTTGATACCTGGGCATGTCGAAAATATTGCTTGTTTTTCTTCTTCTGCCTTCTGATTTATGGGATGAATCGAAAGATCAGTGATAGAACGTATGCCCATTATGTACTGTCGGTATATTGATGACTGTTGTGTGATCACCTCAACACAACTCGAAATGGATGAATTGTTCAATATACTCAATCAACGATCACAGTACATAAAGTTCACTAGAGAAGTTCCACACAATGGTTGGCTACCTTACTTGAATACACAGATAAAAATCTCGAGTGGAAGGTATAGTGTGAAGTGGTACCGGAAAAGCAGCTCAAAGAACATCTTACTCCATGCAAAGTCTGCACACCCCACAGCTGTAAAAAATGCTGTTGTTCGGAATATGTACAAAACAGCCATTGGAGTTTGTACGGGCAACATGGAGCGAGATGAGTCTCAAGCTAGCTACTGACATGCAAGGATGAATGGCTACGAAGAACAAAGAAGATCAGGCTCACAAAGGTATTCCGCGAGAAATCGCGAAGGCTCACAAGGGCGTTCCGCGCGTAGTCGCGAAGACATTGCACATCTCCAATTGCCTTTTATATCAGATAAAGTCAGCGCAGCTATACGCCAGTGCATAGTAAGAGCAAATTTAGCCAACGACGTCGTTTTGATTAATATACCAGGGAAAATATCAAACGACAACTAATCCGCAATAGGCTATACGACCGAGCATGCACGGCCGACGACTGCGTAATTTGCCCATATGGAAGGCATGGAGACTGTGCACAACGAGGGACAGTATACCAACTCCAGTGTTCAACCTGTAACGAAGTTTATATCGGAGAGACGGGCAGGATGTTAGGCGTGCGCATTAAAGAACATCTGGCAGGAAAAAGGCGCGGAAACCTGCTTACTCCACTTGGCAAGCACCGGTTAGAAGACACCAGGGCAATGATTTTAATATTGAATGCAGAATCCTTGCCCGCGAGGATGACATCGGTGCTAGAAAGATGTTAGAAGCGTTCTATATCCGCGCGAAATCCAAAGCTGAATAACCGAAATGAATGCATTGCCATTACAAATGAATTCCTGCCTTTCATTCCTTTATGTGGATTGTGAGATATTCACATACTGCACGTATGACCCTTCACTGTCATTGTATCTCATTTTCCACATTATATTGACGGAGTTGGGCTGGCTTAGTTAACTAGCTTAGTTACCTCCCGATGCCCACCTGCATCGAAGACCCTCGCATACTTTTCACACTCGCCGGGCTTTGCGAGTGCGCGTCGGCTCCCGCGGACGCCGTAGCATTATCTCGAGATTCATGTAGCGACATTGACATTGTGATGTGACTTGGGTGTTCGTAGGCCGGCCTGTCACGGGGGCCTGTCGCCTGCATTCGAATGTCCGTGGTCAGCTCAGCTCACAAGTGAGCAGTTCCCAGTGGCACCCCTTGGAGGAACGAGCATCATAACCATGAAAAAGGCCATAATGTGCATCACAAGTAGAGTCGTATGCCGGCCTGGCTGTACATCCTCCGAATACAGGAGATTTTTGAAGGTGTTCACCTGGCAACGCATGAGACCAGAAATTCAGTGATTACGGATTAAATGGAGCCAAGAGCTAAGGATCGTGAAACCATGAAAGCATAGACTCATATACAAAACGATGACAAAACTGATCTAGTCACGAGCTCCGCTCATTGTTCAATTCATGCAATTGCTGTAGTACGATCTTGTCACCATATTCATACCCCACCCTACAGGACATGCAGGTGACAACTACTTGATTCATGTCCAAAAATATGGATGGGTTGTAATAAAGTTTCCGACAGTATCAGTCACTGGATTCCTTGGATTTCCGGGAGTCATTGGATTTTCCCAACTAGTAAACTTATATTATGAGTGTGAATTAAAAAATTGAAATTGCACCTACCCTTGTCCAGTTCCTGAGCCAATCTTTCCGTGACCACCTCTGCAAACACGCTGAAAGTTGGTTGGAGATGCTATTGCTCGAATATTGAAAAGATTGGTATTAACGGTGACTCTATGATGCTATCATGGACGGAGCTCATCTTGTCACATACCAACCCAATGTTGTTCGGTATGGAATTGCGCGTGTGTAACCTTTAACGTCAGAGCAAGCCAAAAATTGAAACAGCGGAGAACCTAAGCGTGACATGCAGCCCGTCTCCTTTTCTGATCGGAGCAGGTATCCTAACATATAAGACGTTTCTCAGTCTTCCACAGTTTGTACAGTCTAAAAATTGTTGCTGGAACTTGCATGAAAAGTGGCCTTCAACAACATATTGCGTTTTTCCAAGATCGCTCTTTACATGTTGGGATAGCATATTCATGGAACACAGAGACATGGTTAATTACCAAACAGTCCTCTAAAAATCGAAATGGGAGTGAGACTATTCCTTTTTTTGTTAAGCTTGGTTTGAGTGTCCTATCGCATTGTACAGCACCTGCAGCAATGAATAATAGTACAATGCGAAGTAAGTTCGGAAATGAAATGATTAAAAAGGAAAGGAAGTAAGGAATTTCGTGAGACAGTGCGACACACAGACGAAGCGGATTACAGTAACTGGCGTGCTATGTGCTGAGCAAGTCTAGCTTCGCACGCTACATGACACGGTAGACTGCTGAAACTGGACTGTCTGTGGAACCTTAGGTCCTACCGCTAAAGAATGCAGCTCCGTGAAGTTGCATCGTAAAGTGAATTAGCTGACCTTTCTATAGCCCCGCCAGTTCTGCTGAAACTCACCGTTTGGTACGGGAGTTGAAGTGCAGAGCTAATGTGTGTGTAAACAACCGTAAACAACCGTCATGAGTTGAATGTCAGCGTAATACATAGCGGTCGGATGATATTTGGTGCTTATGATATTTGATGGAAATACCCAGCGGTCATTATTCGCTAGGTACCCCGTTGTGAGAACCTCTTTATTATACAGGGGTGGCCAAAAAAAAGAGACACTTCACTCACATTCAAAACGGAATTATTTACGCGTTGCGAAACCAAACCAAATGACCCCAACTGAATATTGAAGAGCACGTTATAATCTATCAACAAGCTACACAACAGCCTTCTACACCGACGACATCAGAAGATTTTCCCACGGAAACATGGTCACGGTACGAGCTCAACGAGGTCGTCGAGTACCATAGACATTACGACGTCTCTGAAACGCTGGTCAAAAGCGGTTTGCACAGTCACAGCTAATGTCTCTGGGAAGCTATTCAACAGTTAAATCATTGAAGAAATTATGTAGCAGCTTCAGGCCGGAGCGATTACGGTAAGCCTCGTTGAGCTCGACGGTGACGGCAGATGACGTCATATTCTGAAGACGGCGGGGGCAGTGAAGGAGGGCCTGCTTCTGCTTACGGGGGAACACCTAAGGAATATTCGCCGTAAAACTTTCATTAACATCGGCTCCCTGTGCGACGAAAAGTTCGATGATGTGCGCCATGGGCAAAGTGTCTCTTTTTTTTTGGCCACCCCTGTATACAGACAACCATTGCTAAAGAAATCATGGAATCACTCCCGAGGATGGCTGCGTAAGAACGTTTGAAACATCTCAAAATCTCCTTCCTCCGAATGAACGCCCGACCTCACATTGCAAAGATAACTCGCCACGTTTCGAGGAAACTGGCTGGACCACGACACCACATCTGTCGTATAGCCCTGACATTGCTCCATCGTACTATCACCTCCCAGCTCCCTGAAGCAGCAGCTAGGAGAGAAAAAAGTCAGTAAATACAACCACCCCAAAACGACCTTTCAATTCACAGCTTCACTCGTTCTGGGAAGAATGCATCCATTCGTTCCCTAGCAAATGGGTGCATATCAGTGATTATGATGGTGGTTATATTTTTGATCAATTGTTTTTAGGAAAGATAAAACTTGAAGAAATCAAAGTGTTGAAATTCGGCCAGAAATTATGGGTCGACCCAATGTGTAGTTGAAGAAGCACTCAAAAGCCATGCCACTCACCTAAGTATTGCGACGTTTGCCTTTGCAAATACGACCCCCTCCTTTTCGGACGGCCAAAAACGCGGACTGTTGACGCTGCCACCCCCCCCCCCACTCACCTTCTTGGTCCAAGCCTCACCCACATAATATACATGAGTATCACCTTTTTTCGCTTTTTGTTTAGGTCCCCATCCTACCTCAAATAATTCTTATGAGTCTTCACTGTCAACGTGAACGAAGTAATGAAATTGGTGAGATCGGATTCGTTCCAGGATTGGACCGCGCGGAGGTGGCGCCACGCCACTACATAACCTCCGCCAATCACAGGCTCGATTCGAGCGAATGAGTAATGTCTTGATTTTAGGTGGCCTTTCCTGAGGAGGAGGACTGAAACGCACCCCCAAAGCTACGCTTCTTTACACCGGCTGATGACGTAGGCCTCATGTTCAAGTATGGGGTACGTCCAGAGATGAATTTTGGAGATCCATCCCCGTTCGGATACTGCTGCACGACTCCTGAAGGCGTCAGTCTCAAATGCAAGAATTTTTCCATCACGATCAACGATTCATTTTTTTCGCGTCTCTTCAACCTTGTGAACTATTTTGCGCGAACAACCTTTGTATTTCATGAATACGCCTTGAAACTGTAAAGAGCCTTCTTGAAGAAGCGCGACATGACCACTCATCACTGTAAGCGCAGAAATTGCATCAAAAAGACAAGGATTCAAAATCCATTTTAAATTTTTTTACACGTGCCTGCTATTTGTTTTCAAGTTTGCTGCTGACCATGGAAACATATATTTTGCTTGATTTCAAAAAAAAATGAAGAATTCCAAGAAAAAAAAACTAACGGAGGCGGCCGGGCTTCCACGTTTCCGACTCCTGTGTTAGAGTTTTTGCCTGAGGGCCTGCAAAATAAACGAGACTAGGAACCAGGGTCAACTGAATTTTCTAACAAATCCAACGAGGAGGTTCTGCATGGTCTATGAGGTGAGAGGGGTCGTAACCGCGGTGATCACTAGGGGAAATCGGTATCGACTTCAAAATTGCTGGAGAATTAGAAGCGCAGCGCAGGCGCAGCGCACACCATGACAAGAGCTATTAGTGCAAACCGAATAATTCAAGTTATCAGTGACAAAAAACTGTTTCAGGAGTATTCCGAGGTTTTTGGAGGAAAAGAACGAAGAAAATTGCAGTAGTATGGAGGGTGGAGTTCTTCAAGAAAAAAGAAATTTTTCACAAAAAAAAGTATTTCTGGAGGAACAGATTTCCACCAACATTTGAGTGAATTTCTGAAAGCTTATACTAGCACTTTTATAACACACTCTAAGTTCTAAACGAAATATTAGGTACCGGATATCTTAGTGTCGCTTTTCTGAGTTCAGGAAGTTTTGGGGCCGATTACTATGGAAAATCAATATCTCAGAAAGTCCTTTTTGCTCATTAATACTGCGAAATATGTTGCTTATTGTTTTCTATTGTTGGTTCACAATTTAACTTTCCCCCAATTTTTATACTTTTTTTTTGAAAATTCCTGGGTCCAGTGTGCAAATTCGCATGTGTGTACCAAATGCTTCAAAATTCTTGCTGAGAGCTACAACTTCCGCCCACCAAACCAACATTGCATTTGTTGGAGGGAAATACTACCATTTAAAATGCTCATCGGTTTTTCACAGTTTTCTCAAAAGACAGTGAAGTCTTTGAAGTGATGCCCGCAATCGTCGTCAAAAAGGTGGCCCTAGTTAAATCAGTCGAGACGGGGCTGCACCAGTCTTGTGCTGAAATGGTAGGACACCTTAGCAGTGACTGATCGATGATGCACAAACGCTTTAACGAAGTTGATTGCACAAGAAATTCTAATAAATGTGCTCATCTGCTACTCACGTGTGCTCAAAAAGGGTGCGTTTTTGACCCTATGTGGCAAAAAAGACTCCGGGAAAAATTGTCCAGTTGAGCTGGTAAGTTATAACTTTTCCACCATACAGTGCAGACCCTACTCTAACTAACTGTATACTTCTTTTGTCCAGGCCTAACTTTTAGCAAGTGAGAGGGATGATTTGTCAGATGATGTCAAAACCGACCTACCTCTCTTTTTCGACTCAAAAAATTCCTAGCTTTAATCGTACGAGGTTTCCACTCATACTGGTAAATGGGAAAGTGCTAATGAGTCATTCGATGAATATGCTGTTTCACTCCCCGGATTCTGAATTAAAATATTGGTGGTCCGAAACTCGTGGTGAAAAAACGACACTAAGATATCCGGTACCTAATAGGTTTTTAAGGAAACTGCAACTATTGAAACCTGAAAAACCCGTTTTCGCGGAAATGGCGAAAGTGTCCCACCACAACAAATTCCAGTGCTAATTTCATAATCCTTTACTTTTCGATAAGTCTAAGAGCTATTCGAGGAACTTGAGTCATGAGGCATGCTATACTGACCTCACTTCCTAAATTAATGAGTTGAAGAAGTTTTAGTGGTTCGAAGGTTGAAAAGTCACGGTGCACGGAAAAAAGTACCAAGGTGCTAATTTTTTACTAAATAAACTTACCAAGGAATTTTCAGCGACTTTTAGGGAGAAATGATTTGAATTTTGTAAATCTCTTTACCTTGCATCACAATGCCGGATTTGAAGGTAGCTATGACCCTCAAAAGAGGCAGATGCAAATCTCAAAATTTTTTTTGATTGTCGCAAGAACAGCTGAGAAAACAGAAATATTCTAGCGCTCCCAAGCTTCTTTCCCGGCCCCTGAAAAAAAAGGGGGGGGGAGGGAGTCGTAAAAATTTCCAAAAAGGACCAACGGTAGGGTTGACCCTTGTAGGAACGAGATCTACATAGTCTAACTCGGTACCATTGTGTACTGAAGACGGTACACTGTGCAATCTAAGGAGGTATGTCTCTGATCGAAATCTTTGAAGAACTAAATCACACAGGGCTGGTCTTCTATGCTTTCTGCTCCTCTTCCTCTTCAGTCCTACTAGTCTCCCCGATGCCATCTCTTGCTTTCCCAATATACTGCAGAGATTGGAAATAGGAGCTTCTCCTTCGGAAAACAGGAAGTAATTTCCTTCTTCCCTTAGCGTAATCCCGTACTGCCGGCTCTAAGCCTGCCACTGCAAGCCGCAATCTTTTCGTATTCGTGAGTTGTTTGGGTGTTGAGCGCTATTGTAAACTGTTATCAATGTTATCCAATACCGAGTGACATGGCATTGATTCTTGGTGCGTGCGCCTTTTGATGCCAAGAAGGCATCAGTCTGTGATGCAAAATTTGTCATTACGGGGAATCATAGAAAGACCATCAAGACCCTTCAAGAAACCATCCCCGGGAAATCCTTGCAACCTCTCCAACCCTAATTACAGTTGTTGTCGCTGGAGACAAGACAAAACCTCACGCAAAAAGATTCGGATCCCGATCCCCGGAGAGAATCAGACATGGGAAAACCACAGTCTATGGACGACCGTGGGTAGCTAGGGCGGGAACGAGTGCATGCAAGCCAGTATCAAGCGACTCATTGATAGAATTGTGTTTAAGAGTTCGAATGTGTAGAATTAAGATTTTTCATTACATGAACACTACTTAGTGCGGCTTCGGTATTGACTATGTGTATCGTTCATAGTCTCGTCCGGACAGAGCTGCTTAACAAAATCGGAAGTAGGAACGACTAAGGAGTGTTTCGTGATCGTGATATTCACGTCATAGTTATGATAACACCAACAGCGGCTATATAAACACCGATCGAGCGCTTTAAGCCTCATTCTACATAGCGTTGAAGTGGAGTGAGCGGAGCGTTGAAGTGCAGTGAGCGAGGGCAGCGAAGGAGTGAGAGAGAAGAAAGGGCTGAACCCACGGTGCACTAGGAACAAGTATCATTCGCCGCGTTCAGGTAATTTATTCTAACCGCCGATCTCGTGATGTATGAACACGCCACACTGCTTGCAACGGATGGTTTATGATACACTATAATGCTTATAAATACCTGCTAATCTTGCTCGACCGTTCCATTAGTGCTGCAGGGAAATTGGGAGGGCAGTGGAGCAAGGGTAGAGGATGAGTAGAACCATTTTACCACAAAATAAGCTTGTGCACAAAAGGAAGGTCACAGCGGTTGCCGGGGAGCCAAGACGCAAAATTCGCTAGATTTTGATGCAGTAGAAAAGAGAAATATTATTGTCATTGGGAGAAAGGTTCAAAAAATTTAGTGAAGGCACCCCAAGTACTAACGATAAGCAGAATCGTTCGCACCGCCAACACGCGTGAGATTGGCTACGCCAGGTCAGGCAAAATAGCCTCCCACGTAGCAATTGCAGACCACATAACATCATCGATTCATTTTTCGGATATTGACCACTTAGAACCAAACGTTGTCGATTATTACGGCTGTATCAATGTAGAGAGCCGTGATAGTGTAATGAAAATACTACGAGATTCGAAAAGTACGAGGCACGAGACTACTGACTGGTGTTTGTAGCAGCTCCACATATATAAATGGAACTCTGGGCCACTTCAAAGAGCAAAGGGTTTAGTTTCTATCATTGAGTGTCAAAAGACTGAACAGTGCTCCTAGCTCAGCGTTTAGGAGCGTTGTGCGCGCTCCCGGAAGAAAGCCCGAGAGCACATAGAGTATCAGTGGGTATCACTACGTCTGTCAAGCAAAAAGAGACAGCTTGGCTTAGCTTGACTCGAGATATACAGTCTCGTAGGTGTTACCAGAATGACGACATCACGTTGAAATTAAATCCCCACACTGGTTTGGACCACATGGTCAGTCTGATTTTCCTCCCTTTCATTCTCCCAAGCTCCCAGCTGCCACTCAGCACCACTTAGAATGATCGGCACTGTGCTAAATAGGGGTTTATTGAGCCGTTATGGGTGTTATCACAATAATGATACGTTATAATAAGACATAATACCTCAACACTGGATCGTATCTCACTCTTGAAAGTGGCCGCTCCCCTTCCCCTTCCCCCTCTCTCCTCCCCTTCCTGCCCTTCCCTCCTGCTGCTATGGCAGCATCATGTAGAATGAGGCTGAGTGTGCTCGATCGGTGTTTACATAGCCGCTGTGGATGTTATCATGATCATGACATCAATATCATAAAGTATAGCCCTTCGAGCTCCCAGGATCTGCTAGCTGGTCCGACGGACAGAAATGCATTCACGTAAATCAACACACCAATGTTCTGGTTCATAGAGCAAAGTAATACGTGTAATCAAAAAAGTATGGAACTCACGAAGGTATTTGCATTCCTGCGCCAAAAAGTCCGGTATTCTCAGCGCATGGATTGTCACTAAAAAAGCCCACAATTATTAGGCAGATCGTAACTTCCTGCTTATGAGCGGTCGTGGAGAGGTAGCACTACCGCTCGCGCAAAATTTCACAAACAACAACTCTTTGATCATTTCGGGCTCGTTTAACGTCCTTCTCTGATTTTTCAAAGGAAAGCTTAATATAGCAGCAGTGTCGTCTGAAGGATCATTTGGTTGCTACAATATCTTACGGGACTCAGGCTGAATGATGAATTTGTCCCTCGCCCTGGCATACACCTTGCAGAATGAACTATCGACATTTGATTGGAGCCGCAATTGACCAAATAAACTTCGCAAAGGTTCATTCTAGTCAACATTATCTGGCGCATGTTATCATATCAGGAAAAGTGAAGCTACAAAACGAATTCGGAGATACGGATCAGATATCCCTGGGAATCTGCCTTCTGCAGCCAGGTTCTAACGCACACCTTGAGATTTCGGTTGTTCGGCATGACTAGAGAACGCACCTGCACGTCATACTGACACAATAACTCCGTCCATTTTAGGTTGTCCCATAATTAGTGAATCACTTTGGGTATTTTTGAATTCGAATTTTTTTCTTTTTATGTGGAAGTCTCTTGCTCATCCAAACATACACCTCTGTCATCTACAATGTATTGCCTATTCATGGGAATTTATTCGCTGTCTTCTCCTCTGAAATTCCAGGAGCTCTTGATCGAAGAAAGACCGGAAGTCGGGTTTGAGGTCATGTCACTTTGCGCAAAATTTCTTCCTGGGGAAGAGGCTAGAGCTCAGACTGGGTTGCCTTTGTTGGCACGAGGTTAGGGCTACACGGCGGAGGTGGAAGTACTGTTAGCCTGGGAGTCTCCAACTTTTTATGAATATTCTCTGCAAGGTGGGGTCGAACGACCTCAGGAAAAAAGCAGACATTGTCTTGCTTTACTGTCAGTTCGAACGCGTCGCCATAACGCTATCGACATGACCTTCTTCAGTGACCCTAGTATTACTGGGCGGCGGTTCCCAGCGCAAGGTCCATCTCGTGTTTCACGAATATCCAGGAAGTGTTGGACTTAGAGGAGGTTGGGCTTCTGCTGTCAGAACTCAAGAATCGTTCAAGATAGGCTACCGTTCCTTGTGGATTTGATAGCACACTCCACCCAGTCCACAATCCCAGTGAGCATGCTGTATGATCATTGTAAGGAAGTAAGAGGACAGAAGGAACATGACGATGTCAGATCGTGTTTGAAGCTGATTCGGGCACAGAGCACGGGAGGAACAAATTTCATATTTTTAAATTTTAACGACTCTACGGAGTTGTCTACATTTCACCATCTTAACAAGTTGGATACGCTCTAGCAAACAGCGAATAGTTTGTTCAGTTCCATTCTTAGTGGCGCTGGCTAGGGCAGTGAGATTGCCAGTGGAAAGGGTACCTGGAGTGTGGGTCATCTTCAAATAATAAATTCAACTCCGAAATGAATCATATCGATGAGTGCAGTCAGTGAAGGTTGAGCGACCGTGCCCTCGCCTATCTGCTGGTTGATCCACAATGTTGTTTGGCGTTTTGTAAGGTCCTAGTAAGAAGTGATGAAGAGAGAAGCTCAAAAATAGGTTTCAGAAAAATTGATGAAATAGCCATGTAACGCATCA
This sequence comes from Ostertagia ostertagi, assembly GCA_036418205.1. Taxonomy (NCBI): domain Eukaryota; kingdom Metazoa; phylum Nematoda; class Chromadorea; order Rhabditida; family Trichostrongylidae; genus Ostertagia; species Ostertagia ostertagi. Next base: position 56,921 of record MU868739.1, on the reverse strand, counting down.
TGTAAATGGGCTAACTAAATGCTCAGGTAGGAGAATGTGGGTGCTACTTGGCAAAACGTGTTTCACGTCTTTACCACTTTTCTTGGATTTTTCATACCAATAAATGTAAAGTGATTCACTAATTATGGGACAACCTAATAGTAAGACTGCAGGTCTCTAAGTGGAACAGCAGGGCTGTGGCTTGGCAACCCCTTGAAATAAGGTTTTCACGCGTATCACAAGTTGGTCTTCTCCTAACCTCCTCAAGAACATATTTCAGGTGCGCGGAAATAGTCTGTGCGCAATTTTCATTCTTCATCTGCAAAACCTTTTAGGGATCCGTTTGCAACATGCCCTGGTAAAAGGAAGGAAGCCGGGTCAATGCCCTTTCTCCAGAGCATTCCGGTCATAGCATTCGCAGTGTTTGAAACTGAATCGTCCGTCACTGAAGACATCTTCGACAGCTCTTGCTTTTATAAGCCTACAAAGTGGGTCGATTGAAGCGACACATCAAGAGGCAATCGAGCTGCGGTGAACCTCCTGACTTTCTTTCACAATATGACAATTATTTGGTTACCGATGTCAGGATAACTGAGAAAAAACCAAAAATCTGGTCAGCCTGTTACTAATTGAAGACCGTATTGTGAGCCGATTGGAAAGGGTTCCGAGTGCGATGCACGGGAACTGGCAGAGCTTTTGTAGAGTTGTCACAACACCATAGCAGCTCCTCAACTTCTCCTCTTAAAGGAGTGAAATTGTGGTCAAAGGATATTTCGTGATCTGACTAACCATCACCTCCAAATGCGGAGAACTTTTGCATAAATGCTTCAATTTAGCGCCTGTCTCTCAATTGACCCGGCAAATTCGTTGGTGGGTGCAAGAAGTGGGATCCTTCATATAAACCGCACGCGAAAGCACGACTGGCTCGGATGCGTAGAACAAAGGATTGCAACGCCGATTCGAGAACTGCAACTTGGGAGGCAACATTGAAAGCTCATGAGGCTGCAAATGTTTCGCTCACGGAGAGCTGCTGCCAACGAAGTCCACTGCTATTGGTGAACAATAATGTTGGCAAGTGGATCGGTTCCCGGCATGGTGCCCGGAAAATCTGAGAAAGTTTACTTTACCTCGGCAACGCTCGTCAACGAATTTTGAAGAGGGTCCAGCAAAAATCTCCAAGCCCTGTGGGTTGTTCTGCCTCGTCTGTGGCGTTCAGCAAACCCGCCAACAGACTATCATCTGCATCCGTTGCTATCGGATCAACTAAAAATGGAGAGTTTGGTGATGCGGACATACTCGAAGAGGACTTCGTTTGGTTTTTCGTCTGAAAAGCTCAGGATTTCTAAACGACCGAAAGCCGGAAACTACCTGCTGAAGAGCAATGTTTTGGCGATTTTGGTTGCGTATGTGTTTGTCTGTTGCTGGCTGTAGTGAAGCTGATGAATGCGCAAAAACTTTTCCGACAAGCTAATATTTCAAACTTT